>CANXYC011709538.1:0-30440 GCA_948193065.1 Aleurites moluccanus
TGCTTTATTTCTGAATTTCATAATTCCTTCTTTTCAATGCTTGTTGAGAATTGATGTGTTAGCAAAGGATTGGAGGAAAAAGAGAAAACTCCTTGTTTGAATAGTTTGGCCAGCTTTGATGTATATCCTTCTTTTACTACTCCCTTGAAGTCCAAATGTATGTTTTTTTATGGCAATATATGGATTGAATACATGGAGATCATTTGATTGTTGTGTTTATTGGATATAAATGAGACAATTAACATGAGGAATGATGTGCTTACTACTTCTTTTGTGAATATTTATGAATGGAGTATTGAGACTAATTTTTCAAAGCTTTCAGATTCCAAGTGCATAATCTGTTGAGTATTAAAAATGCACTTAGTATGGAACATTATGGAAATTTTAGGTATCTCAATTGTTTTGGATTGGAAGAATGAAAATCTAGTTTATGCTTATTCATATGGCAACTTAGATGGGAGTTTTGAATTTGTGGCTTCGTATGAGGAAAATGGATGGTCTAGCACGATTCCCTTCTTCACAAGGAGATTTGAACTTTCAAGAAATAGGTTTCTTCTCTACACCTCCATCTCTTGAAATTGGAAATTTTAATTGGTATTTGGAAGTTCTACAACAATTTGGAGCAGAATTGAATAACAGTGGCTATGTTCCTAAATTGAACTTGCAAGGAGAGAAGCCCCTCAAACACTTTTACACTAATAATTGTTTGCTAGTTTTGCAGGTTTATTGTAAATGATAATGTTCAGATTTGAGGACAAATCTCTTTAAAGAAGAGGAGTATGATGTATTTCAAGGAGTTTCAACCCTATCTTTCAATTCTGAAATTCAATGCTTTAAATTACCATAGCTGATGTAATGCCTAGCCCATCTACTTCCACTTCTCCAATAAATGGTTCCTCAAATCCAGCCCACAAAGAAAAACCCATGAACTCAACCATATTGTAAGAGGATATGAGCCTTCACCATATTCTTTTGGATTCAATATGTTCATCCAAGAAGAAGGAGTCCAATACCTCTCCACTTGACTTAATTTCAGCCCATACAATAAAGGGGCAGATTTTAGACTTCTATTTTGGGCTATTGAAATTAATTAAATCATATAAGGGAAACTCTCCTTCATTCACATGCAAGACCTTGAATTGAAGGGAATCAGGTTTTTGAAGAAGAAAAATCAGATTTTTATATAGCTTTTTTCCACCTTTTGACTTTATTATCCGATTTGGCTAGGCATATTTTTTGGCAGCCAAAAGCATATTTTTCTCTTACCAAAACGGATTGTTTGCTATTCCATTTATCTTTAGCATTAATTATTGTAATAGACTTTTGTAATAGCCTATATAGGCTGAATGTAAGATAAAATATTTAGATTTGAATAAATGAAAAATTGTCTCTCTTTCCATTTGCATTTCCTTTCAAAATTTTGAATTTACTTGTTTTCTTTCAATCTATGCAATATGTTTTTTTCAGTTTGAATCTCAAAATTCAAGCATGTTTAACTTCAATTTAAGCTTTACATTTCCTTTCCAAGTCATTAATTTATTGTCTTTAAATTACTTGCAATTTAACTTGAGAATTTCGTAATCATTCCTTCTTTGAACTTTTTATTCAGGCTCTCAAATTCAATTTTGATGAGAAAACTTTTTATTTTGCTTCTGTTTTGATGGCTCAAAGCTCATCACAATTTCGTAGCTTCAATCTGCCTTCTATAAACACTTAGACCTGATTGTCTTTAAATTCCATTTCCCAAATCAAACCTTCACCAAACTTCACCAGTAACCTTAAAACATCCTAAGGAACCTTAAAAATCAATTTAGCATAATTATTGAAGTCATTTACAAAAGTGCACTTTTTGGGCAGTAGATATGATACTCCAGCATATTGAGCACTGATTTTGAGCTTTTTTTCTTGGATGACCTATTGAACTTGGATGGCTCTCATTTTTTTGGTGTAAGATAGCTCACTTGATGAACTTTGATATACATCATCTTCAAAGTTAGAGGATGAGTTTTCTCCAACAAAGGAAGAATGACACTTACAAGGGAAGCTTCAAATTTCAATGATACCATGGCATATGATTCGAGGACGAATCATTTCTCAAGAAAGGGGGAATAATATGATCCCTAGTAGGGTCTTGTATATATTAGATTTTGATTAATCTTATCTAATTAGTTTTAGTTGGGTTGTATATTTTATATTAAAATTAAGTATATCAGTGAGTTTTGGGCCTGTTTTGTATTAGCTTATAGGCCAAAATTAATTTAGGTTTTATTTTTATCTTATTTAGAAACTTATCCTTATCTAGGAAGATTATCCTTGTCTAGAAAGATTATCCTTACCTAGGAAATTATTATTATCTAGGAAGATTATCCTTATCCAGGAAAGTTATTCTTATTTAGAAAATTTATTTTATCTAGGAAGTTAAAGTTAGGGTTTTCATGTAAGCTAGTCATTATAAATACCTAGTTATTTATGTAAATAAAAAGGACTTCAGATTTTGTTTAATATAAACTTTGTGAGAAAATACTCTCAATTTTGGTTCTTACTAAGAATCATTTTGAACTTATTAAAACTAACCACTTTATGGCATTCATCAATTATACCAAGGTTCTCTAGAACAGGTTGCTATTGGGTCAAGGTTTCTTGTTTTAAATCTGATTTGGCTTTCCAAGGGGTCGCTTATCAAGCGTAAAGGTGTTGGGTCTCAAAGCAAGTCGATTGGGGTTCGCATCACCTTATGACTAGGACAAATCCCTTCCCAGCTAGGGTTCTGGACATTTAACCCTATCCAGTTGGCCATTGTGTATAAATCCAATGGATTTTACCCACTACCCAATCAGTCGGGTAGTTCTGTCAAATACACATATATAAGGAATTGGAAACTATATATAACATCAAAAGAATATCATCAATAAATAGGTTATAATAACAATGTAGTAAATAGTAGTATCAGTCTGTGAACAATCAATATTTCCAATACAATAGATATAAGGATTGTTATCAATAACAAGTATCACAATGGTTGCAATAAACAGGTATAGTTTTATTATCATCAAAGTCATCTAATACCATTTATACTGGCGCCATTGGCTAGCCAATGTCGCTGGCAACAATGGCATTTGCTAAGGTTGCCAATGAAAAGAAATTGTTTTAGGCATTTTATCGAACAATTGGTGTGCAACTTTCAATCAACAATTAAGCATGATTTTGGTGGAAATTTGGCATTGCCCAAACAACAGTTCAAGAGTTCACAATGGGAAAAATTAAATCAATAACTCAAATAACACAATGAACAATAATTTAGGGATCAAAATCAAGTGGAAATTCAAGGAAAAACAAGCAAAATTTTCAAAGGAAAGTTCAATATTAGGTTCGGCCAAGGAAGGCTTTTCACAATCAAAATCCATAATTCATTTTAACACATTAAACATGTAGAATGGAGCATATTGAACTCACCTAATGGCTTAGATAGCCAAAAATTCCACTTTGAACCCCAATTCCTCTTATAGTAAGCAATATGAACACTTTGAATCAACCTTGAATTCTATACCAAAAAACCCAACTATTTAGCTTCCAATAATGATAGTAAGACATATTCAAACTAAATTAAGAATTATATAACACTAATTTAAAAGTTGGTAATTGGCATAATGCAATTAGGGTTTCAAATTTGGGAATTTCCATCAATTGGTACAAATTGATGCAATTGGTTGTTAAAACTATGTTATTCATCATCTAAATCATCTATCTAAACCATAAAATGGAAGAAAAATTCAAGTTACCTTAGATGGGTGAAGTGGCCGAAATTCCTAGGTGGAGAAACCTTGAAATTCTTCCATCCTTTTAGTGAAAATTTTATGGAATAAGGTGTTGGAAATCAAGTTTTCTTTAGTTTTTCCTTGAAAATTTGCACGAAAATTTGGTGGGTTTTTAGCTTAGGTGGTTCGGCCAAGATGAGGATGAAGAAGAAGATGAAGAAAAGGGGTGGAAAATATCTAAGCATGAATTTATATGACAAACTTTAGGGTATTTGTACATAAGCCCCCAAACTTTTCTTATTTGTACTTTTACCTGATAACTTTCTGTAATTAATTATGTTATTTCTATTTAGAATCAAATATTAGTGTGGGAAGTGAAATGACTTTTTTTGGTCTGTTCTATCACTTAATTTTGCTCTGGGTCCGATTCTGAGTTTTAGACAGCGAGTTTCCAAAAATACCCCTAAAGTTGCCATTTATTATTCTACATGAAGTGCCATATTACACATAATCATCCATAAACATACATAATATCCATGATAGAAAATGTCTATGGAATCCAACCCCATATATATTTTCATTTATCCCTATGCTCTCTTATACTGTCACATCCCGATTTTAGATTATGACGGTCCTAGGATTTAGGAAATGCCAGAAGCGTCCAACACCTGTAGAATCTAGTATCATATCCTATATTACATTACTATCATATAACTGTCCAATTAATTAATTGTAATTCCTTCTGTTATATGTCACCCTGTATTCTATCATTTTGTCAACTGTTGTGCTATTGCCTATAATCATCATCATTATCACATGCTATACTAATATTTAACTTTCATATAACATCATATATTCACACACTCAATTTAACTATGCCATTAATATACAACCACAGAGCAACTAAGAATATTTATATAAATACAGTGTCTAAAGTCATTACACTGTTACAATCACTCTGCAGAAATTCATAGATGAAAGAGAGTCTAGATTCTGCCTCCTATTTTACACCTGTAAAATGGTTAACAACTAAAAGAGTAAGTATAAATACTCAGTGAATCTAATATACATCACTTAATGGAAATAGGTTAGGTAAGTAGCAAATAGACAGGTAAATAGCAAATAGACAAGTAAATAATCAACAAATTTCAGGGTTTGCACACCAAATATAGAATGAAGAATAAGGTTATAGAATTCAAAGGTTAGGAATCAATAAATGTTTAACAAAGCTCATATCATATAGATAAGACAGATAGTAGGCCATGCACACATATAATCTCATATCAATCTTATATCATATACATAAGACTGATAAGGTCTTATGGTTAAGACAATTAACCCTTCTAAGCTAGTGTACCATATAATCAATGTGCACACTGCCGATGGTATTTACCCACTACCCCATTGGTAAGGAAACTCTGTCAAATCAACATGTAAACTAATATGGGTATGGAACAAATCAATGGATATCAATAAATATCAATTATCTCATCAATAAGCAATAGCTTCCAAATTAATCAAATGATATTGTAATTCAACAATGTATAAGCAATGGAAGGTACTTAAACAATAACAATAGGTATAACAATTAACATTAGGTTGGAATACAAGATGGTCATCCAAAGTCAACTGGTTGGCACAATTGGCTAGCCAATGTCACTGGC
The DNA here is from genome assembly GCA_948193065.1 of Aleurites moluccanus. Taxonomy (NCBI): domain Eukaryota; kingdom Viridiplantae; phylum Streptophyta; class Magnoliopsida; order Malpighiales; family Euphorbiaceae; genus Aleurites; species Aleurites moluccanus. The sequence continues at coordinate 5,420 of CANXYC011709538.1, forward strand.
AACAATGGCATTCAATTGGTAGGCCTACAGGGAAAACAAGTGATAGGCCTATGTACAATTAACTAGGCATTTCAACAAACACTTGGTGTGCAACATTGGATAAGCTATTATGTTAGGTTTTGGTGCAATATTGATATTGAACAAATAATCAACAACAAGCTCACAATCAAGGCTACACAATAAGTGACGCAGTGAAATATCAATAGAAGACAAAAATAATATTACAAACCGTTGATTCGCGCACGAATACTGGAAAGTAATCTTCTATAACCTGTTGATTTTAGAAATACAAGGAAATAGGCATCAACTTCGTATTTTCTAGGAAAACTGAAGCTGGAAGAAAAGTAGGGTTTCTTATTATTCGGCAAACTGTCTCTTACAAAACAAAATACGCCTATTTATAGGCTAAAAGAAAAATAAAACCCTAATGGGCTTAACAGGCTTCGGCCCAAAATAACAAAATAAAACAATTTACAAAAAAAGGAAACAAATGCGCATAAAACTTCAGGGGCTTCGTTCGAGCTTTAAACGGATGATTTTAGGGTCAAAACTAGGCCGTGCTAGATTCCCTCAGCATTGTTCTAGATCTCTGAACGAGCTTCGAAACAAGTACTCATGAGCCCCATGGCTCATCTTGTGTTGAAAGTTATGGCCTTTTAAAGGCGACCTACGTGAAAGGCCCTATTTTGCTTCTCCAAAAACTGTAAAGCCCGCTCCTCTATTTTTGTCCCACATCAATAAGTAATTTGAATCCAACAATTAACATCAATCAATGGATCAAATTGGCTTAGGAAACCAAAGGAAAAACAAACAAAATTCAAAGGCATGAATAGTGTTCATGCATTTGGCCAACATAGTGAAATTAGAGGAGGTTTCCAATCAATATTCCAAGGCTTAAGGCATGTCAAATGATATATATTAAACTCACCTCACACTTTAAATTGTCTAGAAAAATTAATTTTCCACCATAAGCATCAAAGAAGGAAAAATGCACAATCTTCTATTTTTTTATTTTCTACACAAAACCAATCACCAAATAAGCTTCCATTAGCCTCCAATTAACATAATCTAAGCTAATTAGACATTAAACATCATCAATTTAGAGTTTAGTAGAAGATAATTTCAATTAAGTTTTGGAAAATTAGGGATTTTCTACCAAATGCATCAATTGATTCAATTAAACCATAAACTCACCTAATTCAATGTCTAATACATCTAATTAATCTATTTAATCAAAGAAATCACTTTTTTACATTGGTTTGATGATCTAGACGAAATCCCTTTGATGTTTGTTCTTGATTTGCTTTGAATTTCTAAGTATAATTTTGATGGAAAATGGAAGAAACTTGGTTGTTCCTTTGTTTTCTATAGGTTTTCCTTAGAATTTTGCTTGTAAAATGGAGAGAAAATGGCAAAGAATGGTTCAGCCACTATGAAGAGAAGGAAGATGGAAAAAAAATCCTAAGTGTTGTTTATATAGTAGGAAAAATCAACAAATTACATTTTAGTCCTTAAGCTTTTCAATATTTAGACTTTGACCCCACATCCTTCTGTAATTAATTATGTCAATTCTGCTGAGAATCAGATTTCAAAGTGGGGAGTAAAATAGCTTATTTTTATCTGTAGTTTATCATTATATAAGTTTCAGAGTCATTCTGGGTTATAGACATTGGGTTTTTCAAAATACACCTGAAATTTCACTTATTTATGATTTTGCCATTATGTTGATTTTCCAACATCTTTAATATTTTTCCATACTTTCTTCATATAATTAGCTATATTTATTCTTAATCTCTTATTATACAAGTATCTATAAAAAAATTAACTTAAATTAGATACTGTATAAATTCCTTGAAATTCCTTAGTACTATCGTTGTTGGTTCACTGACTAGTTATACTGTTCAATTACTATAGCATGCATCTAGGGTATTACATTCTACCCCCCCTTCAAATAAAGTTTTCCTCGAATTTAAAATAAATACGTACCTCAATGTTGGAACAAGGATGGATACTTAGCCTTCATATTTTACTCGTTTTCCCAGGTACACTCCTCCATCGACTGATTCCTCCATAGCACTTTAACCATCGGTATCTCCTTATTCCATAACTACCAGACCTGTCTATCTACAATTTCCACTAGTACCTCCTCATATGATAAGTCTTCATTTATCTCCATATCTTACAACTTTATAATATATGATGGATCAGGCACGTACTTTCGTAATATGAAAATGTGGAACACCAGATGCACATGACTCAGATTGGGTGGAAGAGCCAATTTATAAGCAATATTGCCGATCTTCTCTAATATTTCAAATGGTCCCACATATCTCGGTGACAGTTTCCTTTTCTTCCCAAATCTCATAACACTTTTCATAGTTGAAATTTTAAGGAACACATGGTCACCAATGGCAAAGTGCACATCCTTTAGCTTCGGATCAGCATAATTCTTCTATCGACTGAAAGCAGTCTTAATTCGTTCTTTAATAATTGGCACCTTTTCTATTTTCTCTTTTATCAACTCTGGGCCTTCCAATTGTTTCTCACCTGGTTCCACCCAACATACAGGAAACCGATATTTCCTACCATACAATGCCTCATAAGGAGCCATCCTGATCTATGAGTGATAGCTATTATTGTAGGAGAATTCAATCAATGGCAGATACTAATCTCAATTACCCTTGAAGTCCAGAACACATAGTCGTAACATATCTTCCAATGTCTGGATAGTCCGCTATGGCTGTCCATCAGTCTGAGGATGAAATGCCACACTGAACAGAAGTTGTGTACCCAAAGCCTCTTGAAATTTCTGCCAGAATCTCTATGTAAACTGTGTCCCTCTATCATATATTATCACCAATGGTACTCTATAAAGCCTTACAATCTTATCAACATATAATTGTGCATACTGTGCTGCAGAATAACTAGTTTTCACTTCTAGGAAATGAGAAGACTTCATTAATCGATCAACTATAACCCATATAGAATCATACCCTCAAGAATTCCTCGGTAAGCCAAACATGAAATCCATGGTAACTTACTCTCATTTCTACTCAAGCAACTCTATCTCCTATAGCAAACTAGACGACTTCTGATAATCAAACTTAACCTGTTGACAGGCTAAGCATGAGGACACAAATTTAGCCACATTCCTCTTCATATTAGGCCACCAATAGACATCATTCAGATCATGGTACATCTTTGTGATTCCAAGATGTACACTGTAATAAGAATAATGGGTCTCTTTCATTATCTGATCCCGATGTCCATCAATGTCGGGTACACATAACTGTTTACCACATTTCAATGTACCATCATCTACTATGAACTCTGGAGCTTTACCATTCTGAATATCTTCCTTCAACTTTAGAAGATATGGATCCTTATCCTGTGCCACCTTAATATCATCAATCAATAGTGGCTTTATCTGAAATTGGGCTATCAGAGCCTGGTTTCGATCCTAGGACCCCAATTCTAACTCAATTCCCATATCAACTAACTCCTGCATCTGATAAATCAATGGCCTTCTTGTTACTGGAATGTGAGCCATGCTTCCTATAGACTTCCAGCTTAAAGCATCTGCTACTATATTTGCTTTACCCGAATGGTAAAGGATTTCACAGTCATAATCCTTAAGTAATTCAACCCATCTTCGCTGCAGGAGATTCAAATATTTCTGTTGAAGTATATACTGCAAACTTTTATGACCCGTATATATCTCACATTTAAACCCATACAGATAATGTCTCCAAATCTTTAGTGCAAATACTACTGCTGCCATCTCTAAGTCATGTGTCAGATAGTTCATCTCATGCTTCTTTAATTGTCGAGAAGCATAAGCAATCACCCTTTTATTCTGCATAAGTACACATCCCAAACCAATTTTGGAGGCATCACAATACACTATGAATTTATCATCCTCTGTTAGCAAGGCTAGCACTGGAGCACTTGTGAGACAAGACTTCAAAGTCTGGAAACTGCTCTCACATTCATCTATCCACTGAAATTTCTCCTGCTTTCTGGTTAACTTAGTCAATGGAGCAGCTATTTTGGAGAAATCTTTCACAAACCGTCTGTAATAACCAGCCATACCCAGAAAACTGCGGATCTCCGAAACATTGGATGGGGCCAATTAGCAACTGCTTAAATCTTCTGAGGATCTACCTTAATACCATCTTTGCAGACAACATGGCCAAGAAAAAATACTTCAGTTAACCAGAACTGGCATTTAGATAGCTTAGCAAATAATTGATTCTCCTTCAATATCTGTAATATTATCCTCAAATGCTCTACATGCTCCTCTTCACTCTTGGAATAGATAAGTATGTCATCAATGAACAATGACAAACCTATCCAAGTAATGTTTGAATTCCCTGTTCATCAGATCCATAAATGCAGTTGGTGCGTTAGTCAACCCAAATGGCAACTCCAAGAACTCATAATGTCCACACCGGGTTCTGAAAGCAGTTTTAGGTATATCTTCCTTCTTAACTCTCAACTGATTATACCCAGATCGCAAATCAATCTTTGAGAAGTGACTAGCACCCTGCAACTGATCAAACAGATCATCAATCCATGGTAGAGGATAATTGTTCTTTACAGTCACCTTATTAATCTGTCGGTAATGTATACACATCCTTAATGATCTATCTTTCTTTTTCACAAATAGTACTGGAGCAGCCCACAGAGAACTGCTCGGTCTAATAAATCCTTTATCTAATAATTCCTGTAGTTGCACCTTTAACTCCTTCAATTCTATAGGTGTCATTCTATAAGGAGGGATGGATATAGGATCGATGCCTGGATACATCTCAATCTTAAATTCAATCTCTCTTTCTAGGGGTAGCCCTGGTAAATCATTAGGGAAGATATTAGAGAATTCTTAGACCATTAGTATCTGATCAATCCCTGTTGAAGTCCTCTGTACACCTACCACATGTGCCAAAAATGTTGTATAACCCTTCCTTATCATTTTCCTAGCCCAAATAATAGAAATAAAACTGATTCCAAATTCACATTTGTCACCCTGGAACTCAAATTCTGGTTGCCCCTCAGGCTGGAATTTAATCTTCTTCTCATAGCAATCAATCACTGCACGATGTGTAGCTAACCAATCTATATCCAAAATCACATCAAGTTCTAATACAGGCAGTTCTATCAAGTTAGCATGCAAAATATTATCATCAATTTTAACTACACACCCTAAATAATAATACTTCACTTCTATACTTTCCCCCACAGGTGTGCTTATCTCTAAAGGTATATTCAAGAATTGCCTCTCCTTATTCAACTTAGGTGCAAACATACGTGAAACAAAGGAGTGTGTGGCACTAGAATCAAATAGTGTTTCTGCTAATTCATTTTGTATTAAAATCATACTTGTGACTGAATTTTTTGCTCTATGTGCCTTCTAAGTATTCATAACAAAAATTCATCCCTGACCTCTACCTGCTGGAGCCTGACTGCTGCTCGGTGCCTGATCTCTGCCTATGCCATTACCTGGGGCTTCTCTAGTAATATTCTGGCTCATCTGTACCATTGGCTGAGACATTGTAGCAGAAGGTTGTTGTTCACCCCACATTGGATATTTGTTAATGAAGTGCCCATGTTGCCCATATTTCAGACAAGCACCTGATTGTCGTTGACATTCCCCTCCTTGCCTTCTACCACAGAAACTACAAATCGGAAAACAGGGTATCTGAGTCGAGGGTTTAGATGAACCCTGAGAATAGCCTGACACTGGCTACACTAGAGGCCCCTACTCTGAGTCCTCTTCCTTTGGATACCTAATGGAAGTCTCTGATCAAATCTAGGCACTGACTCTATCTGTCTCGGTTGGGAGCTGCTCTCCCCTCTTCTACTCTGTGTACCAAGTCCACCCTTCCTCTTTTGGTCTCTCTTAGCTCTCTCTATCTTATACTTTTCCTCCATCTAATTGGTTTTGTCAATAATAGTAGTAAGAGATGTAAATTCAGTAGCTAGCAAGGCATTATGCAGTGGGGTATGTAGTTCTCTCTTAAATCTGCTAATCAAATCTACCTCTGTAGGAGCAATTTGAGTAGCATATATGCTCAACCTGATAAACTCATTAGCATATTTTTCAATAGTCCTATTACCCTGCTCCAATTGCTCAAACTTAATCAGATTCCTAGTCCTCACCCCTTCTGTTAAGAACTCATATATAAGAGCCTGTCTGGACTCTGCCCAGGTGGGAGGGTGATCACCATATAATCAGGGCTCCATGTGTCTGAAAAACCATGTTCAGGCTTTCTCTTTTAGTAATAAACCCATTGACTCAACTGCTCTAACATCTGAACAAGGTAGTCTCCTAAATACCTTCTGGATATGCTCCAGAAAGTCATTAGGCTCCTTGCCCCTGTCACCTCTAAACTCAGGCAGATTAAGTTTCAGAAAATTAAACATACTAACTCCACCCTCATCAATAAGTTGGCAACCCTCCTGTGTTGTAGGCTCGCCAGGAATAACTACCGGCTGTACTGGAGCTAGTGCAGGAACAGCTAGTGCAGTAGGAGGTGGCACTGCTGGAGCTGCTGGTGGTGGCATATTTTGTCTCTCCCGTCTCATTTCATGTATCTATCTATGTAAATCCATCATCCTCTGTATTATTTCCATCCTCCAAGGGTCATCACTCATCCATGTCTCTTCTGTCCTCTGTAGAGATCTGGGAGGTTTCTCTGTCATCTCTCTAACTAGGGACTCGTTAGAGGCTACCTCCGCCTCTCTGCTAATATCCATGTCTCTATCGTCTATAGTTCAGGTTCTCTATCTGTCTGACATCTCTATCACTATAGAAAATAGAAACAACAATAATTTCAGAATGATATAGAAACGTAGAACATACTTATATACTTGACGAATACAATAAAGGACGAAACATGAATTCCTATGCTCCATGGTTTACTTAAATTTATTACTTTGTATCTAGTTACTATTCATATACACCTATGCTCTGATACCACCTCTGTCACGTTCTAATTTCGAAACATAACGGTCCTAGGATGTAGGAAATGTCAGAGGTGTCCAACAACCGTAGAACCCAATATCATATCCTATATTACATTACTATCATATCCTATATTACATTACTATCATATAACTATCCAATTAATTAATTATAATTCCTTATGTTATCTGTCACCCTGTATTCTATCATTCTGTAAACTGTTGTGCTATTACCTATAATCATCATCATCACATACTATATTGATATTTAACTTTCATATAATATCATATATTCACACACTCAATTTTACTATGCCATTAATACACAACCAAGGAGCAACTAAGAATATTTATATAAATACAGTGTCCAAAATAATTACACTGTTACAATCACTCTGTAGAAATCTACAAATGAAAAAGAGTCGGGATTCTGCCTCCTATTTTGCACCTGTAAAATGGTTAACAACTAAAAGAGTGAGTATAAATACTCAATGAATCTAATATGCATCACTTAATAGAAATAGGTTAGGTAAATAGCAAATAGACAGGTAAATAATCAATAAATTTCAGGGTTTGCACACCAAATACAGAATGAAGAACAAGGCTACAGAATTCAAAGGTTAGGAATCAATAAATATTTAATAAAGCTTATATCATGTAGATAAGACAGATAGTGGGCCATGAACACATATAATCTCATATCAATCTCATATCATATACATAAGACTGATCAAGTCTTATGGCTATAACAGTTAACCCTTCCCAGCTAGGGTACCATGTACTCAATATGCATATTGCCGACGGTATTTACCCGCTATTCCTCGATAAGGAAGCTCTATCAAATCAATATGTAAACCAATATAGGCATGAAACAAATCAATGGATATCGATAAATAGCAATTATCTCATCAATAATCAATTGCTTTCAAATTAATCAAATGATATTGTAATTCAACAATGTATAAGCAATGGAAGGTACTTAAACAATAACAATAGGTATAACAATTAACATTAGGTTGGAATACAAGATGGTCATCCAAAGTCAAATAGTTGGCACAATTGGCTAGTTAATGTCGCTGGCTACAATGGCATTCAAATGGTAGGCCTGCGAGGAAAACAAGTGATAGGCCTATATACAATGAACTAAGCATTTCAACAAATACTTGGTGTGCAACATTGGACAAGCCATTAGATTAAGTTTAGGTGCAATATTGACATTGCCCAAATAATCAACAACAAACTCACAATCAAGCCTACATGATAAGCAATTGGAATCCAACAATTAACATCAATCAATGGATCAAATTAGCTTAGGAAACCAAAGAAAAAACAAACAAAAATCAAAGGCATGAATATTGTTCATGCATTCGGCCAACATAGTGAAATTAGGGGAGGTTTCCAATCAATATTCCAAGGCTTAAGGCATATCAAATGATGCATATTAAACTCACCTCACACATCAAATTGGCTAGAAAAAATCATTTTCCACCATAAGCATTAAAGAAGGTAAAATGTACAATCTTCTAATTCTTGATTTTCTACACAAAACCAATCATCAAATAATATTCCATTAGCCTCCAATTAACATAATCTAAGTTAATTAGACATCAAACATCATCAATTTAGAGTTTGGTAGAATACAACTTCAATTAGGGTTTGGAAAATTAGAGATTTTATACCAAATATATCAATTGATGCAATTAAACCATAAAACCACCTAATTCAATGTCTAATACATCTAATTAATCTATTTAATCAAAGAAATCACTTTGTTACCTTGGTTTAATGATCTAGCCGAAATTCCTTTGATGTTTATTCTTGATTTGCTTTGAATTTCTAAGTAGAATGGGAAATGGAAGAAACTTGGTTGTTCTTATGTTTTCTAGAGGTTTTCCTTAGAAATTTGCTTATAAAATGGAGAGAAAATAGCAAAGAGTGGTTCAGTCACTATGAAGAGAAGGAAGAAGATGGGAAAAAAAAATCCTAAGTATTGCTTATATAGTAGGAAAAATTGATAAATTACATTTTAGTCCTTAAGCTTTTCAATATTTAGACTTTGACCCTACATCCTTCTGTGATTAATTCTGTCAATTCTGTTGAAAATCAGATTTCAAAGTAGGGAGTGAAATGGCTTATTTTTATCTGTAGTTTATCATTATATAAGTTTCAGAGTCATTCTGGGTTATAGACAGTGGGTTTTTCAAAATACACTTAAAATTTCACTTATTTACGGTTTTGCCATTATGTTGATTTTCTAATATCTTTAATACTTTTCCATACTTTTTTCATATAATTAACTATATTTATTCTTAATCTATTATTATACAAGTATTTGTAAAAAAAAATTAACTTAAATTAGATACTGTATAAATTCTCTGAAATTGCTTAATACTATCGGTATTTCTTATTCGATAATTAGTTATACTGTTCAATTACTATAGAATGCATCTAGGGTATTACAGGAGCAACTAAATTATGAACATCCAAAATAATAAATTCAATAAAATTAATATTTCAAAACTATAAATAGAGTAACTTATTATGGAGAAAAATGATAAAGAAGCTCTATCCTCATTCTCAAGGCTTTCTACTCTAGCATCTAAAAAATATTTGAAGAGAGGTGAGTTTTTAACTTAATGAATTATGAAATATATTAATACCTAGAGGTTTCCTTGGAAGAATATAATGAATCATAAATATACAAATATAATATATTAATATAACAATCTAATAGGTTTAATGAACAACATAATTAATGTGCCTTGAAGAAATGGCACCAATCTATCATTACGTAATGACAGAACAAACAATAGAAATAATAATGATAGGGTAGTTGTACTCCCTATAATAATAAACATATGTTTGAGCAAAGCATATACCTAGGGCACGATAGTTTCCTAGGTGGAAACACTGATAATTTATACTCTATCAGTTGAGTCATTGGTGCACATGGTCTAATGAATTTTGCCTCATTGTGAAAGTATTCTGTCACAAAAGCGGTTTTTAGCTTAGAACAATAGTATTCAATAATGAACATGGTTCAAAAATCAATAACCAAGTTCATTAACAATAACTCAATAGAACTTAAAAATGAGGAGGGTTTCAATAAACAATATCAATGTCAAGAATGAGATTAATAATAATAATACTATCAATAACAATATTACATATTTAGAAGAATACATAGCAATTAGAAGTAAGCAAACACAATAATGGTGACTTACCATGCATCAATACATTTTATAACTCACTTTACTAGCAATAACCTTTCAATCAAGCTCAAATCACCTTTAGTTTTGTATAAATCACTTCAAATAACATTGGCTTACCAAGTCTACACAAAAATCCAAGCATATCTCAAATTAAGATTTCTTATCTAAAGATCCAAGTTAAATTCTTATAATTCTTGACTTCTTAAAGTCTACTTAGATTATTTCTAACTCCAATTTTAATCATTAACTATAGATTTAAGGAAGGTATAGAGAAAAAGTTACTATTCATTTAAAAGTTATTAATACTCTCACCTTCCAAACCAACAAATGCTAATAAATACTTATCCAAAACTCATAAATAATTTTTGTAATTATAAATAGCTTAAATCATGCTTAAAACAAAAGTTAATATAATTATATTTTCTTTCACAACTTGGAAATTAAGAGGAATTTGGTGCATCTTAAATGATTTCCTTCAAATCTTTGTGATTTTTAATGGCTCGTATTTAGAAAGATGGAGTAGCTTGTTAGGGTTTGGAAGATTCAAAAATGAAGAAGAAAGGGAAATAAATATTAAAGTGTCAATTGAATAAGAAAAAAATATACTTTTTATAATCCACAACAGGTAACGAGTGTTATCTTATAAGTCATATTCATTATTGGTGTTCTTGCTTTAGAGTACGAGAAAGACATTCACGAGTATTACGGATGATCCACGCTTATTACTTAATATTTAGAATTTGATCAATTTTAGATGAATAGCAAATTCATGCTCGTTACTAAATAATAATGCTCATTATTTTGTTTCATGGACGTTACCCAAATTTTACGCTTATTATATTTAAAAATTAAAAAAAAAAAAAAAAAAAAAAAAAAAAAAAAAAACTAACGCTTATTACTCAAAGTTCACTCTTGTTATATTAAAGATTTAATTTAAGAATTTCAAGTATAGAAGAAATTTACGAATGTTATTGGTAATTCATCCCATTGAAGGACTTAACCACTTACAATTAATTCTATAACCTGAAATACCATGCAGACATTTTAATCAATCCTAAAAATCTATGAAGCGTAAATACAATCTATACTTACGTACAATCAAACCAAAATTCACAATTCATCAATCACAAAAGAGATTGATGAATTATTTTTACCATACAAGAGAAATTAGAAACATGGTATTTATTTATTAATAAAAAGAGAGAAAAATAATAATATCATATTTGTTTTTATCTATTATAATAAATTACAAAATTTTCTTTAAAAATTAAACCAACAAAAAAAGAAGTGTCTAAAAAAATGTTTAAAGTGATTGTTGTTATCATAATTAGCAACAGCATGACCCTAAAACAAGGAAACTTGTTATCCTCTCCTATTGGCAATAGAAAAATATTTTAATAAGAGAAATTAAACTCGAAAACTGTTATTAGCAAATTTTTAATCTTCCAAATTTGGCAAGGAATTGAAAACTTTTGATAATTGATTACTTTTTTTCATCTCAACGTTTACAGATAAGAAACACCGCAAGTGGAATAAGAAGCCTATCTGGTAAGTTAATGGACCCATAATAAAGGGCAGTCTCTTTTTTTTTTATGAACCATAGGTATTTTCATCCGTCTTATAGTTGATAAAATTAAATTTTATTTCTAAATTTATAACTGTCATTTCTAATATATATATTATCCACAAATCGATTTTAAAATCTCATCATAAAATATGTGTCTTATCATATCTCATCATTAATTTGGACAGTCCCTTCAATCTTAAGAAATTTCATTATAATAAGATGTAAAAATATCACCCCAACTACACTTCACAAAAATTTTAATGTTACAAATATCTTCTAGAACTAACTGAATAGGACTAGTAATTATGAAAATAAATATTATTATGTAATGTAAATGTTTAGTGGATAAAATAGAGTTGTTTTTTTAACTGATACTTTTTTTTTTTTTTTGAGAATTTTTTTTAATTGATACTTAAATCTGGTAGTAAAGAATTAAATTCCTTTAACAATGAGCGTATTTAAATTTCACTAATATTAAAATCTTTTTTAAGTAATTTGATCTGAATTTGGAAAATAGATAGAAAATTAAAGAAAATAAATTTGATGTTATCTTCTTAATTAATACTATATATGGATAAATTCTTTAATCATTTTTAAAATAACTCTTTCAAATTTATTAGATTAAAAATTATAAATATTTATCATATATTTTTTAATTTGATTAAATATGTTATTGGGTTAATTACAAAATATTTATGAAATTTATTTTAGTATATAATTATATATTTTTATTTATATAATTTCAAAACTAACAATTTTAATTGGTAAAAAGAGAACAATAATATTTTTTTTAATAGGAAAAGAGAGTAATAATTTTGCTAACTGTCAAACAATTAATCATTTTGCTAATTTATCCACAAACTTATAAACTATTATTACATTCTAAAAAAATAAGAAAAGAAATTGCTTTTGCTAAATTACCCCCATTTCTTACACTTACTTAGCTTCTCATTTCTTACACTCACTTATGCCATCACATTGTCCTTCCAAGTCATTTTCCCATTTCATGAAGAGATTATTATTATTAATTATTTTTTTTAACATTAGGAGAATGAAAAATTTAGATATGAGTCTATTATCCTACTGAGATGCACCACCGTTATACCATGATTGTGAGTGAAATGCAGAGATGAATTTGCTTGGGAGAAAAATGATAAATGATTTTCATTTTTTTAGTCCAATAAAATAATCAAAAATCCATTTCCTTAATTTCTATCAAAAGCCTAAATTTTACAAATTTCAATATAATTAAATAAATTTTATTTGTTCAATTTAAAATCATCAAAATTCCATTTCCTTAATTTCTATCAAAAGCCTAAATTTTATAAATTTCAATATAATTAAAAAAATTTTATTTGTTCAATTTTCTTTTGATAAATGCATTCATTTTTTGGATCTTCATTATTTTAATGGGTGGTTAGATAGTTTGTTTACAATTTTTTTTTCTTTTTTTCTTTTGGTAGAATGCAGGAAAAACAAAATAAAAAATTACATAAAAGAAGGCCAAGGCCACAAGTACCACCTAAGTCTTCTATCATTAACTTGAGTTTACGGTTATTGATACCTTTAATTTTAGTTTTAAATTAACAAAATTATAACAATTCATTTGTTATATATTCTTTCTTCAAATGTTTTTCAAAATTTAATTCCTTATTTATTGGATTACGATTCTCGTTGAATATTATAATTTTTTTTTTTTTAGTATTGGAGATATTCAAACCTAGCTCTATTATCTAAGTTATATATCAATTTTTTATTATGAAAGTCTCTTGTTAATTAAGAGGGATGAATTAGTTGTCTTATAAAATTAATGACAACTTAAAATTAATAAAGGAAAGAAGGAAAGAAAATTTACATAAAAAATTTATAATAATTAGGCCAAAATATGTCTACGTTCACTTCTCAAGATCACACTTAATTATATAACTAACTTTGATCCTTTTATAAGTTAAAGATCAAATTTGAAAGTGTTTTGACCCACACTAAATCTTACAAGTGTTTTATAAGAAGGCTCACACATAACTCAAAAGAATTACAAAATATGAGAAAAACATTACCCAATAACTTTTACTCAACTTTCAGAAATTAATTACACTTCAACAATCTTGAAGTTTAAGCAATTAATTTTCTTTACAATAAGAAACTCAATTTAAAGTTTAAGAACAATTAAATGCTTTGAAGAAATGAATTAATGCACAATAAAATGATTATTGCTATTGTAATGAATTTATATCAACCCAGATAAATATCTCTCAGCTTAAAAGAGCCGTTTGGGTGCATTAACTGTGCATTTAATATAAATCAGAGTTGTTCCAATGATTATTTTTTTGCTAGAATTTAAACTGTAGCGGCAGCTACATAATGAGTAGCGGACGTTACTTAATAAATAGTGGGGGCTACTTATAATATAGTTGGCGCAACTTTTGCTCCAAAATCTTCAAGACGTTTCTGTATCTTTTGAGATTTCTTAGTAGCGGATGCTACTTCTTGTAACGGGCTCTACTTAATAAGTAGCAAGGGCTACTTAATAGTATAGCAGGCGCTACCCTTTTCGGCTCACTTTGACCTTTGAAATTTGCAACTGTGACAAGTTTATAGTGGCTGCTACTCAAATTTCAGCATATGTGGTGGTGAGAATTTATATAGGTCACGAGTGCTACTTAGTTAAGTAGTAGGGACTACAAAACTAGTAACGGGTGCTACTGAAACTATTCAGCTACTGTATCTCCTGGATCACATTGTAGCGGCTACTACTGCTGAGTCGCGAGCGCTACTTAATAGTATAACGGGTGCTACTTAATAGTGTAGCGGATGCTACTTATCTGGTAGCAGGGGCTACATATCTTTTTCTCATATCTTTTCCTTCTTTAAACTTAAGTACTGGGGGCTACTTAATAGTGTAACGAGCGTTACATACCAGCAACTTACAATATGAAATTCTAACCTCGCATATAATCAAACAAACATAATTAGAAATTTAGTTAGTTATTTGTACCCATCAAAATAAGCATGTTAGAATATTAAAAATCTAACAATCTCCCCCTTTTTTATGGTGACAAATAACTTTTAAGTGTAAGGGATAAAAAAGTAAACTAAGAAAACTTTTTGTGAAAATGGTATAAAACTCCCCTTGAAAATGTGCCAACAAGTTTTAAATTACATTTTTGATATGTTTGTACTTTTACTCCCCCTTTGTTTGTAAGCAATAAAAAAAGGAATGGTTAACGGAGGGTTTTACTATCAAAAAGTGCAGGAAATGTGCCGCATTGAGAAAGAAATGTTCTTGTTTTAAGAGAAAATGCAGAAGGATGATGAAATCCCATCAAAATGACTATATCTAAGCAAAAAAAAAGGCATTTTCAATCAAAACAAATCAGTGATAGCAAGAACAACAATATGCATAAAAATATAAACTCAATATATCAATGACTGTAATATATATAAAAAAAAAAACTCAATAACCAAAATATCAAAATCATAAATTGCAAAAATGTACTAAAATTATAGAAGTACACCAAAAAATTTCTCAAAGATGATAAAATACATAAAAGAACTCCTAAATCAAAGAAACAATAGGATCAACTGGAGGGTCTCCATGCTCAGCAGCTGCCTCAGCTCCAATGGCAGCGACATCAGCAAAAATATCAGAGGAAGGCTGATTCTTGGCTGCTAGAAGGTCTTCAGCTAGACTCGAGACTGCATCGTCTAATTCTGAAGCTGTAGAAGGAGGAACTTAAGTTTCATAAATTTGGCAGTCAACTCTCAATGCTGGCGACGAAGGTGATGAATTGCCCTTTTGATGGAAGTCTGGGCGGAGGCAATCTCGCTGATACGATCATCAAGTCATTGAATCCAAGCATATACTTCCCTCTCAATTGTATCAAAATGGCTTATGATAAGAGAAGCTAGCTAAGAAACATCCATAGGAGGAGGTACTGAAGAGGCTGAAGCTGTTGGAGGGTCTTGAGGTGCAGGAACAGAAGAGGAAGCAGGAGGAGGAGAAACCGGAGCAGATTCACGAACCTGTTGACCAACCGCAACATCATCACTAAGGACATACTCCCCATCTCGGTTTTTTACCACAATGGACATTTTGGCTAAGGTTTGAAGACCTATAAACTTGTATTCAATATGAAGATGATGCAAGGGTTGGTATGAGG
This sequence comes from Aleurites moluccanus, assembly GCA_948193065.1. NCBI lineage: Eukaryota > Viridiplantae > Streptophyta > Magnoliopsida > Malpighiales > Euphorbiaceae > Aleurites > Aleurites moluccanus. Next base: position 21,322 of record CANXYC011709538.1, read on the forward strand.
TGGATTCAGGATCAAAACGAAGTCTAAGGTTCGAGTTTGTTCGGGTCAACTCTACTGCAATTTTGGCCACCAAATGACCAAGAACAATATCATTGGTCTTTTGTTGTAACAACGAATCAAAGTGATCCACAAGCCATCTATAGGAAGCTAGCTTATGTCCTTTTTTAATGCACCATAAGAAAAAAAAAAAGGTATGATTTCAACATCACACTATAACTAGTCCCTCTTGTATTTATAGTGTAGGCTATAATACGATGAAAAATCTTGATCATAGGACTACGAATACTGGTAACCTCAGATGTTCTAGGTTTAAAAAGTGTGTCCAAACCCATAATCTCCTTCCAAAAATCAAATTCAAAAAAAGAATCAGGATAGTTATCAAGTCTACGATCAGAAAAACCAAAGATGTCAACTTGCTTGACTCTATCTAAGATGTAGGGCTGACCTAAAATCTTAAAGGTCATAATACCATAGGATGAACTCGAAGTGGTATTCACCTTAAGAGTTGATAAAAACTCTTGGACAAGCAAGGGATAGCAATCATAGGTTATGTTGGACATAACCATCCAATTTACAACAACCTATTTTTCCTTAACTGAAATAGCAAGCCCTATTCTTTCTAAACCAACAACCTATTTTTATATGTTGGATGGTACATATAAAAAGATACACTAAAGCTAAGAGTAGCAGGAGCTACAGGCAGATGTAGCAGGCGCTACACAATATATAATCTCAATTTAAACAAGCATCAATCAATATAGTTTTTCAACTTCACTACCATCCAACATCTCTAATTAAAAATTAAACGCTCCTCATTCAAAGGTTTTATAAAAATATCTGCAAATTGATCATTTGAAACAATAAAATCAAGAGCAACATTATTACACAACACATTATCTCTAAGAAAATAATATTTAATATCAATGTACTTGCTTCTAGAATATTGAACAGGATTCTTTGATAAGTTGATAGCACTTATGTTATCACACTTAATTAGAATCTTGTCCAAATGCACACCTATGTCAAAAATTTGTTGTTTCATCCACAACACTTATGCACAACAACAAGCGGCTGCCACTTATTCGGCTTCCACGATGGACAAGGCCACTGAATTTAGCTTTTTACTAAACCAAGAAACAAAATAATTTCCTAAGAATTGGAAAGTATCATAGGTACTTTTCCTATCCATGCAACTACTGGCAAAATCTGCATCGGAATAGCCAATTAAACTAAAATGTATGTTCTTTGGATACCAAAGACCTAGATTTTGTATGCCTATTTAATATTTTAAAATTCTTTTGACCGCATATAGATGATACTCTTTAGGACAAGATTGAAAACGTGCACATAAACACACGGTAAACATAATATTCGGTCTACTAGCAATTAAATAAAGCAAGCTACCAATCATACCTCTATATATTTCTTCTCCTCAATAGGCTTACCAAGATCATCCTTGTCAAGTTTGATAGTGGAGCTAATTGGTGTTCTACTTGATTTTGCTCCATCCATTCCAAATTTCTTGAGAAGTTCCTTTGTATACTTTGATTGGTTAATGAAGATGTCTTCCTCACATTGCTTGATTTATAATCCAAGGAAGTACTTCAATTTTCCCATCATACTCATCTCAAATTCACTTTGCATACATGAAGAGAATTTCTTTCACAAAACTTTATTAGTAGCACCAAATATTATATCATCAACATAAATTTGCACAATCAACATGTTATGCATATCCTTTTTAATGAAAAGTGTCATATCATCTTTACTTTTTGAAGAATCGTTGTTAATAATAAAAGGTGTTAAGTCTATCATACCAAGCTCTAAAAGCTTGTTTAAGACCATAAAGAGCTTTTTGAAGTTTAAAAATATGATTTGAAAAATCGAATTGTTCAAAACCTGGATGTTGTTCAACATAAACTTTCTCCTCAATAAAACCATTTAAAAAGACACTTTTAACATCTATTTGATATAACTTGAAGTTCATATGACATGCAAATGCAATAAGCATCTTAATTCCCTTAAGTTTAACCACTGGAGTAAAGGTCTCATCATAATCTATTCCTTCCTCTTGATTATATTCATTTGCCACCAATCTAGCCTTGTTCCTAGTGATCACACCAACATCATCTAGTTTGTTTCAATACGCCCATTTAGTTCCTATGATGGATTGGTTTTGTAGTCTAGGAACCAATGTCCAAACCTTATTTCTCTCAAATTGGTTTAATTCATCTTGCATGGCCTCAACCCAACTTTCATCATCTAGGGCTTCATTGATGTTTTTAGGTTCAATCTTAGATATGAATGCTAGGTTATTTACTATTTCTTTGAAAAAGGATCTTGTGGCCACATCTTTTGAGATTTCTCCAATTATAAGATCTTTTGGATGGTCCTTTTTGAATTTCCAATCCTTTGGAAGTTCAACATCAATAGAAGGAGTTTCTATAGCCTTGGAAGAATTTCATAGGTCATCAAGATTCTTTGAAGATGAATAAACAAGAAGCTCTAAGTCAATGAATGAATCATACTTATGATAAAAAATATCATCATTATCAATATGATCAAGTTTATGCAAATCAAAAGGATTTGTTTCATCAAATGTAACATGCATGGACTCTTCAATAACTAAAGTTCTTTTATTAAAGACTTTATAAGTTTTGCTAGAAGTTAAATAGCCCAAGAAAACACCTACATCCGTTTTGGAGTCAAATTTTTCAAGATTATCCTTAGTATTTAATATGAAGTATTTGCATCTAAATACTCTAAGATATGAAATTCTTAGTTTTCTTTCATTCCATAGCTCATAAGAAGTTTTATTTAAAATTGCTCTTATGAAAAGTCTATTTGAAATGTAACATGCACTATTGACGGCTTCGGCTCAAAAGTACTTAGGAAGAGATCACTCATTAAGCATAGTTCTAGTCTTATCAATAAGAATTCTATTTTTCCTTTCTATAACTTCGTTTTGTTGGAAAGCTTTAGGAGTAGAAAAGTTATGAAAAATTCTCATTTCATCATAAAAGGTTTTAAACTCATGATTAACAAATTCTCTTCCATAATCACTTATTAAAGATGTGATATAAAAACATTTTTCATTTTAGATTTTTTTAACAAAAGATTTAAACTCCTTGAAACTTTCATCCTTATGAGCAAGAAACAATACCCAAGTAAATCTAGAGTAATCATCAACAATGATAAATACATATTGTTTACCTTCAAGACTAGATGTCCTACAAGGGCCAAACAAATCCATATGCAAAAACTCTAGAGGTCTAGTAGAAGAAACAATATTTTTAGTTTTAAAAAAACTTTTGACTTGCTTGCCCATTTGATATGCATCACACATTTTATCTTTGATAAACTTAACCTTGGGGAGATCAATTACAAGCTCTTTAGACTTAAGACTATCAATGCAATCCATGCCAACATGTTCAAGTCTCCTATGCCACAACCATGCATTATCACATAGAGAAACTATACAATCAAAATTATCATTATGCATGTTATTTAAATCAATCATACAGACATTGTCAATTCTATGTTTAACAAACAAAATTTTATTATTTTTCAGATACTTCACATAGCATTTCTTATAAGTAAAAGAAGTTTTATTTTCCATGTTATATAATTGACTAACGCTAATCAAGTTATGCTTCAATCCATCAACCAATAACACATATTCAAGAGAGGGATTTTTAGTCTTACCAATTTGTCCAATTTTGATAATTTTACCTTTGTCATTATCTCCAACGGTTACCTTTCCTCCTTTATTCTCTTCCAAGTTTGTGAGAAGACTTGCATTACCGGACATATGCCTTGAACATACACTATCCAAATACCATGACTCTTCTTTCCTTGTGGATTTTAAGCAAACCTACAAATGATGAAGTTTATCTATTTTTAGGTACCCAAATACTTTTGGGTCCTTGGGGGTTAGCATCAATATAGCCTAGATGCACATTTCTAATATATCATTTGAAGTTTGAATGACAATATTTTCCACAATAGGACATCTCAAGTGATTTTTATATTTCTATTAAGACTTTGTCCTATTATGTGGTTTGAAGTGATATTGAGGCCAATAATCATATTTTGATTTTGGTCTAGAATATACATTTTTAGGAATTCTAAAATGAGAGTGTCACACCCCCCAACTCCAGTGGTGCGATGGTCCTAGGGCAAGGGTAGACTTAAGGCCATCATAAACCCATAGAACTCACATATCCTGGATTCCATACACAATTATATCAATTATAAACGTCATATAATATCATACAATGATCATTTCTATAAATCCATTTAAACACCAATCATATCTTTTGCCATTATCATTTCATAGCTTTCTCTTGTTCCTTACTGATCAAAAGATGCATCTCACATCACTAAGGAACAAGAGTACCCAAAAGATAACAATTCATACATCAAAATATTATCATCCTCAAATGACTAACTACGGAGCTCTAGAGTAAACTCCAATACATTTTTGTGTCATAATACCATTTAATACATATACAAAATCATGTATCAAAATAATTACAATGAAGGCTTCTTGGAAGGATGAGTCAAGAAGCTTGATCTTCTCTATTAGCTCCCTTGCGAGCTACACTATCACCTGAAATCCACAGAAGATGAGTGAGCCTTCAACTCAGTAAGATATGAACATGCAATAAGAAAGAAATACATATACATATATATATAAATATATATCCGAAAGAAATATCCATATCGAGAACATAGGTAAAAATCAGAATGTGGTTAGGCTTACAAAGAAACAGAAGTGCTCACAATCGAATAGCACTATCAAATATCATGAAAGAACTACATAATGAATCAGGAGTCATGCTACCTATCATAACAGAGCACATCAGTAGTCGTTGCTACCTTATCGCAAACGCATGCTTGGCCAGGCATACGCCTAGAGCTCGTGGTCCCCTCTAGGTAGAACACTGATAAAAATCCTATCAGCTAGGTTTCCCAAGTGCACGACGGACCAATGAATTTACTCTCATTGGGAAGAGCGTTTTATCCATAAGGTCATATGGTTCCATCTCACAAGAACATATTAGTCACAAGACCATTAACATATCTCATAATTTCAATCAATTTTAACAAGTATTAAGCAAGTAGGAATTATGTGATCTTGATCCAAGAAAATTGACCAAGTTACTTACATTATATATATATACATATACATAGTAATTTCATGAATAAATGATAAATCTCAGTTTTAGGATATCATAGGATTTTTTATTTACAGTCTGGTAACAAGATATCAAGCATGTAGGAATCATATGGGTTAACATTTAGAATACTTGGTCATGTTATCTCAATGAAGCGAAGACAATGCAATGTTCATATTTACCTCAACACAGTTTCTCCTTAAGTTTCCTTTAACAGATTGCTCAACTTCAAACTCTTCAATTTCCTTGATTTTCTCTTCCCAAGAAATTCCCAAATATACAAAATTAGGGTTTTTTTCAGATCAATAATATTCAACATGATTTCTGAATATTTAACCATCTTAGAGTTTCTATTCTTAATTTCTAACATCAATTTAATTTATCTCTTAAGGAAAATTCTGCATTTAATTCGAATTTACTATTCATGTCAGTCCATTAATTCTGATTCATCCAATATTAATTACAATGCATAACCTTAAAATGTTTGCAATAAATTCCTTACACCCATAATTAATTATTTTAACTGCCAGATTTAGTTAATCTTAAAAGAATATGAAATTTAAATAAATTTACCTTATTTCTCCAAAAACTGACTTCCTGAAATATCTTGCTTAAATCTGACGATTTCTATCTTGAAATATGCTAATCTAGAGGTCTAATGCATTAATTTTGAATATTAATGCTTTAAACAAGAAATGGAACTGATCTGAGAAGAATAGAAGAAGAACGAAGAAAAGAAGAAAGAATATCGTGCAGAAAGTCGTCACTGGCCACTGGATTAAATAGGCCTCTGCCCAAAATCCCGCTCGCCAGCGCGCCTCGCCAACTTGCCTCGGCAATGTTACCTCACATAAGCCAGCTCGCCATTCTCACTTCGTATTTCCCAGCTCGCCAAACTGATTCGGTAATGCCACTTCGCAAAAGCCACTTCGCTATTCCAGCTCGCATATGTCACCTCGCATATGCTGCCTCGCCAAACTCTCCTCACGAACTCTTCCTCGCATATGCCGCCACGGCAATGCCTCTTCGCCAACTCGCTTCGCCTATCTCCCTCTTTGCCAAACTCTGCTCGCGAATTACCACTTCTCACATTCCCTCTTTGCATACTGCCTCTTTGCATAATGCCACCTCGCCTTTCCTCTTCGCCTAACTCCACTTCGCATATGCCACCTCGCATATGCTTCTTCGCCAAATCCCTCTTCGCCAAATTCCTCTTCGCATATGCTACCTCGCATATGTCTCTTCGTTAATTGCCACTTCGGCAATTTCACTTCACCACTTCGCTAGCTCGCATTGCCAGCTCGCAAAATGCCACCTCGCATTTTGTCGGCTCACCATAACAAGATCCTACTAAGCTAAAACTCTTCCTCGGCAACTTATACTTAACCAGCTCACAAAAGAGCTACAAACATTCAATCTTCCTGATTCTTTTTTTCACTTAAAATAGACATATAAAGTCTCAACATATCTAAAATTTAAATCACAACAACAACTACACTGACCCTGGTGACTCTCTAACTATCACCCAGACTTACTGCCCACAATCCATCCGAACAGGTCTGATAAAATTCACTCTCTATTGAGATATACTTATCCAAAAATCCTGAAATTTTATAACTAACAACAAAACACATAAAGAAACATTTTTCATGTTTGCACCTTTGGCTCAATCTACCTCAGTCATTCCCAGAAAATTCAAATACACACAGACTTCCTGCAGAAATACTCAATCAGACAAGTCCTGCTCAAAAGGACATAACTCATCACACACACAGAATTCTACCAAGCCATTTTACAAAATTTCAGATGAGACATAGATTCACAACTTCTATGTTCTATACTTTACCAAATTATTTCTTTAAGAATCTACAATCAACCTCACAAATTCCTGTAACCAGAAATTACTGCATCTTCTCAAAACATTCATATTTGAAATTAATTAATTCTTCAAACATACAATTAATAAAAATACAGCAAAATGGCAGATATTATAGAGATTCATGCATGTCATGCCTATGCACATTAATTTTTGGTTTAGCATTTTTAGGTGAAGGAATGTGATTACGGGTACTTAATGCCTTTACAAATGTAGTCTTAGATGTTGATGGAACGTCCCCTCCACTATAGCCAAGTCCATATTTAATTGTAGGACATCTTTGAGACTCAAGTATTTTATCCAATTTTTTTTTTTGCCATTACAAAGTTTAGATAAGCACTCATTATAAGACTCTAACTTGTTTCTCAACAAGGAATTCTTATTTTTTAGCTTATTGCATTCTTGGTCTCTAAGATTAATAGTCTTTTTCATTTTAACATTAGTTGCACTTAATTCTTTTATTTCCTTTTTGTAAGTTTCACAAGCATCTAAGACTTTGATTGACATTTCTTTCAATTATCATATTTATTTTGTAACTTATGATATTTTGAAAGTAAAGTATCCATAATTTGTATGGCATCATTATTAGAATTAAAATCGGAATTACTAACCTCACTTGAAGATGTATCTTCTTCAATTGCCATGAAGTAAAGATTGACTACTTCATCTTTGCTAGCTTCCTTTTCTTCATCGGAGTCACTTGAATCATCCCAAGTAGTTGTTAATGCCTTTTCTTGAAACTTTTCTTATTTTTTAATGTTGGACATTCTGCTTTATGTGACCAAATTTGTTACACTCAAAACATTTCACTTGATTATCTTTGTACTTTTTATTCTTCTCATATCTTTCAAATGGCTTCTTGTTTTTGTTCTTCTTAAGAATAAGATTTCTTATTCTTTTGGTAAGCAAGTTCATGTCTTCATCATCTTCCCCTTCATCACTATTAATTGAAGAAGCCTCTTTGGAAGCAATGAGAGCTATCTCTTTATTTTTCTCTTCAATTTTGTCTTAAGATAATGTAATTTCATGTGTGAAAGTTTTTCCAACAAGTTATCAGTTGGGAGGATGCTCAAGTCATTAGTTTTCTCAATTGAAGCTACTCTTGCTTCCCAATCCTTTTTTGATAGAACTCTCAAGATCTTGCAATTGATGTCTTCTTTAGAGTAATTCTTTTCAAGCTTTCTCATTTGATTTACAATCACCATTAGATGATTGTATATCTCGGATACCCTCTCATTTAGTAGCCTTTGGAAGAGCTAATTTTCATGAGTAAGAATCTGAATTTTCTTACCCTTGACTTAATTTGTTCCTTCATGAGTGGTCTTAAGAGTATCCTAGATTTGCTTTGCTAAAATACAATGAGAGATTTTGCCATACTCATCTCTACTCAAAGCACAATAGAGAGTATTCATTGCCTTTTGATTTCTCCCATTTGCTTTCCTCTCCGCCAGTGTCCATTCAACCTTTGGTTTGATGACTTCTATATCATCAACTTTTTTGTAAGAACCGTATAACCCGCTTCAACTATATACCAAAGATCAATGCCATCACTATCCATATGTCACGACCTATCTCGGAAGTCGTGGCGGTCCTAGGGTACGGGTGATGCATAAGCGACCAGTACCGCGTAGAACCCAAATGACAACCTAAAGGACATGCAACAATCAAATATAACCCAATTAATTATGAAAATGCTGTAATGCTGAAGAAAATTCGACAGCATTTCCCCTAAAATAGGACTATGCCTAAGAAAACAAAACACATAAATAACACTTCTATAATATTCCATCTCATCTCAAACATCAGGATCTCTCTGGATCTCCAAACAATCTCAACATTACCATCACAATATATATATAACATACACCACAATCATATATGATTACACAAACATTTATCATACTGAATATATAAAAATATATACATGCAAACTTAACATTTTCTATATGCCATAATCTAACTACAGTACCATGGAACGGTTCTACTTATTGTCTATTACATTATTTAAGTTTGGAGTTATACATGCAAAGATCTCCACGGCAAAAGAAAATATTGCCAATGGA
>CANXYC011709694.1:0-24102 GCA_948193065.1 Aleurites moluccanus
TAATTTTTTTTTTTTTTTTTTTTTTTTTTTTTTTTTTTTTTTTTGTGTTTTTCAATGTCTTCTTGTCTCTCTAACTTGTGAAAGTGCTAATCTTTTAGCTGGTAGAACAAGATGTTGAAGGTCAATGCAATGCAGAATGCAAAACAATAGAGCGGGATTGTCAAGAGGTGAGATTTTGGCACTTAAAATTTGTATTTTTGGTTTTCATGACAACTCAATTTGGCTATGCATATAAATTCTCTGAATTTAATGCTGAATGTTTCCTTTGTTTAGCATAATTTTAACTATTTAAGGTTTTTGCAGGTTCTGGGTTATTTTGATACTGATATTGCTGAATACATCTTTAGCTCAAAGCCAAGTATTGATGCATTGGTGAACAATTTCTGCAAAGACTTGACTAATGCTTGCATTAAGAAGCCACCTCCAGTTCCCAAGGTAATTGCATCTGTTGTGAGATACTTATAGTTGATCTCTTAGTTGATTACATTATATATGTGGCTTCATTAAGATACGTTATTTTACAAATTCTGATATGTCAAACCTTGGTGCTTTGCATTTTGTGATTTATTAATGCCTTCAAATCCATTAATGAAGAAGTTCTAATGTACTGGAAATGGGATTAATAAAGTATAGAATGTACTGGTGAAAAGGCTGGTAGCTTAGCTTAATTTTGCATTACTCATTAAATTATTTGGACGCATTTTATTTAGAGAATTAATGTATGTATGGCGCGTGTGATAATTGTGATATATATATATATATATACACGATAGTAATTATTTATACATCAAAGCATATGTTTTCGTGCTATTCAGTATGGGTTTGATTGACTCACTCTGACTCGTTACTTCTTCTCATAAAAATCTTTCAACATACTGTGTACACAGTAATTTTTTTTTTTTCAATAATTAAGCAATAAGTATGCTTAAATTCATTTATGAGACCAGTGTTTCCTTAACCTATCTATACCTGACATATCTTTTTAAAATTTTTTGTTTCAATGATTTATTTATTTTTTTTAACAAGAGGGGAGAGATTTGAATTTTCCTGAATTTAAATATATCTATTGTCTATATTGTATAAACAATATGTTGTAAATTCTAAATAACTATAGAATATGACAAGATGATGTGTTGTTCAAAATACGATGCATTTAGTCTATAAGAGTAATTTCATTTAGTCATGATTAAAGTTAAGATTATAGATTTTTGAGAAGAGCTAGCATATATTGCTATAGATTATTTACATGAGCATGAGCATGTGCATTGAATTGGTTATTGATTAATTTAAATATATATAATTATCTTTAAATTGTTATTAAATTATTTTACTGTCTGATGCATATGTTTTGCATATGCCTTGGTGAGTTAATATGGTAATCGTATAACATTTAAAGAGGAAAGTGTTAGTTGGAGGTAATATTTATATATATATATATATATGTAATTTTCAAACCTCAGCAACCTTACTTCTTCTTTTTCTCTTTTTTTTTTCCCTTTCTTTTTGGTTTAGGAAGCAAGAGTTCGCTGAAGCCGCTTCTCCTCCTCCTCATTTCAGGCATCCAATTCTTTATTTTCTTTTCTTTTTTAAATTTACTTTAATATTCCTTTTATTATTTTTAAAGTTAATTATTTATTTCCTGCTGCCAGTTTGATTTCCTGATTTCCAAAGAGAAACTTCGGTTGATGATGAGGAAGACGAGCTTGACATCAACGAAGGTGGGTTTGGCTTTTTTGGTGGTTGCGACATGGAGAGGGAAGGTTGGGTTTTTGCTCTAATGACTATGGCACTTCTCTGTCGCTCGCGAAATGCTCGAACAAGGCCCAAAAAAGGAATATTGGTTGCGATATGAAGAGGGATTCTAGTTGCGACAGAGAGCGGTAAGGTTTCAATCTCGCACATGCAAGAAACTTGGGAACTCTGATATTTAAATTAGCAAAATTACTCTTGGAACTCTGATAATTTCTCTTTTGTTTTGATAACACTAACTGGGTTTGATTTTTGCCAATCTGATTCAAAAAATGAAAGTCTGGGTTTGACTCGTTCTCTGTTTGAGGCAAGGCCACTGCGCGTGGAAGGAGAAAGATAAAATGATATTGAGTGTCTGGTGTGTCATATTTGAATATTAAAATTGCTGATGTGCTAACGGAAAATAAAGCAAGGGATTTTTATGTTACAATTGCTACAACGATAGGAATTTTCATGTTACAAAAATTAATTTAGGAATGATAAAATAGTCGAGGGGCAAGGAATATAATTTACCCCATTAAACCCAAAAACCAAACCAACAAAACCCAGAAATTTCACTTCGATGCTGGAACCCATCCTCCTCTGCCGTGTCCTCTTCTAATACGCGCTGACCATCTCCAACAATTTGTCTACATAGTCCAATCCTCGGCGGAAGACCAAATCAATAAAAACAATGCCATAAAGGAAGGAAAATGGTTCACTTTACCTCCTTTCTCCTCCACAATCAGAGACTCCGCCTTGGGAAAAGCGTTATCAACGAGCAAGAAAATTAAGATTAATTGGAACATGAAATTAAGCTTGGGGGTCTTTGGCCTTGACGGAATCGCGAATGGCAGGACGCAGGTACACAGGAACCAGTAGCTTCTTCTTCAAGTTCCCCTTGTCGATTTTTGATGGGTAAATCAAAGCAAGTTGACCCAATCAGAAAGTAAACAGAGGGCAAAATCCAAATGAAATGTTGATGGGTTATGGTTTGTGAAAATGAGGGGAAATTCTCTCACAGATCCACAGAAACAAAACAGAGAGAATTTTTTTTAAAAAAATTGAAAATCAGAAATCGTTTCTAGAGAAAGCCTAGCAAAATCCTTCACTGCACGTGATTGTCCTTTAAGATCATTCTTGATTCCATAGAGAAGAACGAATGTCTCCATGATTTTATCTGAAAAAGAAAAATAAGCACCACTTTTTTTTCTTCCTTTTTCAAAGTCTGTAAAAGGGTAGGACCCAAAATCTCAGAAATTGAAGAAAACGTATTCCCTGTAGCCAGTGTGATTGGGTTTGTTGCCATCGGGAAACAGTTGAAAAAAAAAAAAAACGGGGACAAAAGAAGATGAAAGAGGCTAGGGTTTCCGTGCAAAGAAAAAAGGGAGGGTTTCTGGGGACACGTAGCAGAAAAAATAAATAAATAAAAAATAATAAAAGAGGAGTGCAGAAAGAACATCAACGACGCCGTTTTTGTAATTATTAATTGAATAATGACAAATACCTCTAATCAATTGGAAAGATACTGTAGCTAATCCACAAGGCTTCTATATATATATAGATTTTCTTTTGTTAAGTTGTAATTATGTAAATCTGAGAGTAAATTTTACCCTTTCCTCGCAAATTTGCCCGAGTCCTGGTTCCTCACAAATTTTGTCTCGTATCTGGAAAACCCTTGGCTTGATTCAGCAAATCCCCCTGTTCAAAACTCCTCCGTTGTTGAACTGGTTATTCCATTGTATTGTTACTTGTTAGGATACATTTTCTTGTGAAATGGTCACTTTTTCCGATTCTATTCCCCGCTCAAATTGTTTGTTTTACAGGTGTCTTAGTTTTCCAAAATTTTCTCTGTGCTTAGCTATAATTTTGCGTTATATAGTTCAAAACTTGAACTAATTTGTAATGAAGTTTAGTTTCTGCTCCCAAAAAAAGTTCATTATTCCAAACATTGCTTTATGTACACCGCTTTCATCTCCAAATAGTGGACCACCTCTTTATCAAATAAAATCAAACGGGTAGATTTTCGTACCACCGGAATTATATGTTGATTCAGACATTAAGGATATGGTCTGATCTCTACAGAACAATTTTAAATTGTTAAATGATACTCTAACAAGAAAGTTACAGAATCGCCTAACTGCAACACAATGAATTCATCTTGCTTACAAGAAAATTAGTAGAATACAAACAACAAAGCTTCTCTAGTCATTTGCCAGGACAGGAATTATTTTCATTTTACTGATTAGACATGTTTCGACTTAAATATTATTCTGATAAATCCCATAAGATAATCAATAAAATACAAGCCGAAAAGGGTCCTCATGCCCTTTCATCCATTCTCAGGGCTCATTCAGCCTCGTCCACATCTGCATCATCAGAAGTGGATATGGTAATAGCCAAAACTTCTCCAGGGGGTGGGTGGTCAAATTTGCATGTTGCACCATATTTGCACGTGCCAGTCTTCATGTAATATGGACAGTGAACAGCACCCTGTTGAAAAGGTTCATCCCATTATACACTATTACGTGTCACAAAACCATCACACCTTAATAAACTATAATTTTTCATCAAATCATGTTTAGCATTCTTTTTTTTTTTTAAATATTGAATGTCAATATAGTTTATCTTTTTTAGTATCTTTTCAATTATATTTTGAAATTGCTGTTTCAAAAATTTATTTATTCACTTTTTATATTTCATTTTTTGTATTTGATTCATTTTTTATATTTTTTTTTTTCAAAGATATATATAAATATATATATATCATTCTAATTTTGGGTCATCCAAACGAGACCCTGATTTTGCACGATGCAACAACACTGTAGCTGTCGCACCTTGCTGCCTACCATTTTCGAACATAATATGTATATACCAATGCTATTGTAAGAGCCAAAAATTGTTCGGCTAAATAAGGGACTATGGGAACTCCATTTCCATGAAGAACTCCGTTTCTGCACCATGACGGGCATTCTAACTATCACAACAAACAACTAAAATGTGTATACTGTCTAAATGCATGTAGAACTAAAGTTGAGCAATATTCAATCTAAACTAAAAAACTGAACCAAACTTCTGTAATTCAATTTATTTGGTTCAGGTATTTAGAAATTTAATTTGGTTAGGTTTGATATAAGATTTTAAATATTTCTATTTCCAGAATGTTACTTTTAAACTGAATTGTTTATATCATGACATATTTACTAATTATTTATATTACAAATTAAATAATTATATATTTGAACTATATTACGCAATTGCAATATAACTGGCCCAAGCCCATTTTAACTGGCCCTTTTCAGTTTGGTTTGAATTTTAGTTCTCCTCTTTATTTGGTTTGGCTTTCAACTATACATTTGATTTGTTTGGTTTTCTCAAAACTTAAACCGAAACAAACCAACCAATGCATGCATAAAATGGAGTTTGACTAGTATCGATAAAACATGATTCAAGTGAGAATTTTGACTACACTGTAAATAGAAGGGGAAATCCATTATTTCCCACAGAAAGTAATTCCACCATACTGCCAAACATAAATGCGTGAATTTCTAAGAGCATAGATGCATACCTCTCGCCTAGGTAATCCTGCTAGAGTGAGCTTAGTCTGTTCAACTTGCTTTGCTGTTGAGGCTGTCCGATCAATAGGGTGATGGTATTTGCATCGTTCTCCAAACTTGCACTCACCAGTCTTCATATAGAACTAAAAATGGGCCAAAAAAAATGAATGAACAGAATAATACCATTGTTTTGTGGGTCAAGGATACAAGGTTCCCAACAAAACTTCTAATGGATCAATATTCAGTAAAAAGAAAACAATTCTAGTTGCAAAGAGAAAATCCACAACTGTCTACAACAGAAAGAATAACTGCCTCCAAAAGTTAAAAAAAGAATAACTTTTGCAAACAATATTTCACAAATAGTCATACAGAATATTCAACTTCCAATAAAAATAAAATGTTACAGTAAAATATGAAAAGAGGATGGGAGCATACGTCACATTCTGTCTGTCCAGGTCGTTGAGGGTAGATAGTGGATCCCACTCCCAGCTGTAATGATAAATTGCATCAGTACTAAAGCAAAATGATGGAAGTTAGTTTTACAAAAGCATCATAATGCCAAGTAAAACCTCACACATAACATGATAGTTATGTTACTAAAAGCTATAGGCTCTACAAGTACAAAAACAAAATAAAAGCTATAATGTTTTTCATGCAGGAAAACAGTAAAGATACATAAACTTAGTATTCATGAGACAAAAATTAAAAAGAACATTAACTAAAAAATTGTACTATCATTATTTAACAATTTCATGCTATGAAGTCAAAAGATTTAGGTTGAATGAATTATATCCCCTTGTTATGCAGAAAACATTTTCCTATAAAATGTTATTCTGGACTACTCACCTTTCATCTCTTGCTAAAATGTGAGAATGCATACTAAAGAACACTCTTTTGCAATCATAATTAATGAACTTTAAGCAAACCCCGATCACTTGCTTAAAAAAAGAAAGAAATGGTTCTTACTCCGTCTACCTAAGGATCCACATGCATTCACTCAAACGTACATGCACACACATAAATTCAAGCAATCAATTGATAAGCATATGCTTTGGTATGTTATTTACCATTGTCTGAGCCAATCTAGGATCAAAAGTTTGATATATAGAAGCAGCTGGATTAACAACAATGCTCAGATTAGCTGCAGGATTGGTTACAATCGCATGACCTATAGCAGCAGCAGGTGGATTGATTGCTGAAAAAGAGCATCAGCAATTAAACTCAAACAAAAACTTTTAAACAAAGAAAGAAGAGGAAGAATATAAACAATTAAATGTAAAGCACGGATGTTGAAGAAGAGTTCTGAAGATATTACGGCCTAGTTTAGTTGTGGAAAACAATGCTTATTTTCTGGAAAATAATTCCAAGAAAATAGGAAAATAGAAATTGGTGTTTAATTAAAATTAGTTTCTAAATAGAACACTAAAAAATCATTTTCTGAATTATCTAAGTTTATAACTAATATAAAAAAACTCCTTTTAGTAGTTTTCTATTATTTCCCTTAATAAAGTACGCATATTTTTTTTTCAACGGAACGCAAGGTTTTCTACAATGGCCTTTTTTTTTTAACCTTTGACCCACATGCTCTTTTTTTAATTTATTTTTTTAAACCCTATTTCTTTATTTATACAATCTCATAGTCTTCTTAAATCATAACTACTAATATCTATTTTGTAAAATGAACGAATTCATCACCACAAGCTAAAGGTTAGTCATCCTTCCACTCTCTTGTTTCCACTATTTTTAGTATTAATTGTAATTTATTAGTTATTGATGGTGTTGTATTCATATATATTTAAATGATTATTATTATTATTATTATTATTATTATTATTATTATTATTATTATATAATAATGCTTATTAAAAATTAATAAATATTTTATAATAAGCAACAGAAAATGGAAAATTATGAACAATTGAACATATTTTCTATCTGGAAAATTGGAAAACAGGAAAACGAAGAAAAAAATGAAAATGGAAAATATTTTCAACAACTAAACAGGGCCTACAATTCAGCATCTGAAGCTTTAAACTAAAAGCACCAGAGCGCATACCATTCCTATCAGGATGATTATAGCGGCATGTGGCACCATACTTGCAACTGATTGGAAAAATGAAAAAAATAAGTGAACTTTTTTTATTATTCCTATTATTTTATCACAAAAATTGTTGGCACCAATAGGCAAATGCATACCTGCCAGTTTTCAAGTAGAATGGACAGTCCACTTCTCCCTGTCAAGAATGAAGGATCACTTATTACTAAAATTCAGGTTATGAGACATGATAAAAACAGTATAATAAAAGAAAGAGAAGGAATCAGAGAATATAAATGTCAGAATTCCATCCACCCCTTCCCCACCTGCTCGCCCCCTCCTCTTCCCCATCCCCCCACCCTCTCTTCTTTTCCCCAACTTCCCCGCCACCAAATAAAATAAAATAAAATAAATTTACAGCCCCATTAGGAAGAAGTTGAAAACAAAATTAGCTACATGTCAAAGGACAACTTCACTATTTTCTTTTTTTTTTTTTTCTTTTTTTCTAAGAAATAACATTACTGCAACTTGAAATTAAATATATTAGAAGAATCAGCTAAAAAGTGATTTAGATTAGGGAAACAGTTGACTCCAAATAGTCAGAAGATCTGACTAACACTAGGTAAGAAAATTTGCACATGCATTTCCTTCTCTTCCAACATGTTAAATTGAATTATAAATGGTGATTCTGTAGATGATTGACATCAACAGATAAGATAGAAAAAGGCAAGCTGCTATTCTGCCCCATTGCCACAGCCAAATTCTGAGATATGCTCTATGCTAGCATGAAACTTTGTATAATGACACATAATTCTGAACTGGCAGCAAGATTTGTAAATTTATCCTTAATTTACAATATGATTAAGGAGAATTGACTTGATGAGCATAGAGTGAGGTCCTTGGATAGTATGAATCTTTTGACCTTCCAAATGGGTTTACATGCAACTCATATGCTATTACTAGAACTTAGATTTAGCCATATGGCATTAGATCAATGGTTCCTAGATTACTGCTCACTATAAATGTCTATGTTTCCTCTTGGGATTAGTCCTTTTGGTGAGTTTTTCAAGGATATTTTTTTCTAGCTACATTTATTCTTACTGGACTCTCCTACTAATATGCCTTACCACCTAGTCCACCTCACCACATACCAATATTTTCCTCACATCACCTACCAGCATCCCATCAGCATCTACCAATACTCTCATACTCTCAACACATTTACTCCCTATTCACTTGGTATGGGAAGGAGACTCCATTCCCCACACCCATCCTCTAGCACTTATTCGCTTTCTACTCATCCTTTAGCATTTAGATCATTGTATGGTTTTTGTTGAGAATTGGTATGGCAGAGAACACTCACAACAAAGACGCAATATGGCAGAGAACACTCACAACAAAGACGCAAAACACAGAAAAAATAGGTTCTCTAAACTGAACCTCAATAGGTAAAGTCTCTTTAATTGATTTCTTTCAAAGCCATGACACTATTTCAATCACCACAAATCTCTCTTTTTTTCTTCTCTCAAAACAGTCCTTTTTCTTTCACCCACAGAAGATAGAGCAAAGAATAGGTCAAGTCTATTTAAAATTAAGCTACTGGTACCATGTTGAGCAATGTTAGAGCAAAGAATACTCGCAACACACAGAGCAAAAACAGGTTCTATAATCTGAACCAAAAATAAGTCAAGTCCCTTTAATTGATTTCTTTAGTGTTTATACAGATGTTACAAGATAGGAATAACAAAAGTAGATTACAACCATATCTAACCAAGCTTGACTTTTTTCCATGACTAAACCATTCTTAGGTTACTTAAACACTCAAGCTAAACATACCTGCTACCTAACCTATTAATTTGCCAACTCGGTATAATTATAATTAACATTACATATTTTCCCTCCAAAATCTGAGATTCATTACATCCACATGAACACAATTAACATTATACTTTACTAATCTAACTCAGAGTTCTGAACAAAAATCTCAGCATTACACATATTTTCCCTCCAAAATCTGAGATTCATTACATCCACATGAACACAATTAACATTATACTTTACTAATCTAACTCAGAGTTCTGAACAAAAATCTCAGCGTCACACACACACACGCACACACACGCACGCACGCACAGGCACGCACACATGCGCGCGCGCGCGCACACACACACACACACAAAAATCTCAGTGTTACACATATTTTACCTCCATAATCTGAGATTCATTACATCCACATGAACACAATTAACATTATACTTTACTAATCTAACTCAGAGTTCTGAACAAAAATCTCAGCGTCACTCACACACACACACACACACACACCCACACCCACACACCCACACCCACATGAACACAATTAACATAATACTTTACTAATCTAACTCAGAGTTCTGAACAAAAATCTCAGCGTCACACACACACATGGAGGGAAACTTGGAGAATGATAACACACACACACACACACACACACACACATATGGAGGGAAACTTGGAGAATGATAATAAGCTGGGACAAATACCTATTGAAGAGAACAAAGCAGAAAAGAAATGCATTGGAGATTTCTTTTTACAGGCTCAAACTTCTTTTACAGATTACTTTTTGGTAGAATAGTAGCATTTTCATGTTCACCTTATCCTACTTCAACATTTTTGTCATTTTTTTTCATAATTATCTTATTTATTATTATTTCTTTCAAGGTTAGTCTGCATTCTCAGAATGCCCTATGATTGTACCACTGCTTTACCTTTACAGCTTCTTTGAAGTTGAGATAAAAAAAAATTGCACAACCTCAATGACTCATTAATCATTTAATTTAAGCATTAACTGAAATTACACTACCAGTCTCATTGGAAGTCCTTTGGAATTATGAAATAAAGCTGGTGTGGATGAAATGGAAGCCTTAACCACATTGAAGTCTCCAATTGTTACATCAGTAGTAACTGTTGATCCAGTCTGCAGTGTGTTACCAATCTCTTGTCCTGGTAGCATTTGCACATCTTTTGGATGGTGGAATTTGCATGTTGCTCCAAACTTGCATGTCCCAGTCTTCATATAGAACTATTTAAACACCATAATAAGCAGTTTACAAAATTAAGAATATAACTTGATATGCAAATTCTTGAAAAAATAGAAGATTACGATCTTACTCCACATGTGGGCTCCAAAGGCCTCTCCGGTAAGGCAGAAATATCAGTGTCTTCTAAACCACCTTGAAACTATAGCAAAGCATGTGATTTTACAATCAACAAGGAAGAACCCATAGAAGAGAATCATGGAAATTTACTATAGTAGCGCATACCGAAGCCAGTTTATCTTTTGGATGATTAAACTTGCATTTTGAACCATACTTGCATCTTTGAGTTTTTAGGAAGTACTACAAGATGATTGAGCTATAATAAATTAGTAAGCAATTCAAGAATCAAAATGCATTTAATGACACAAGCATAAAAAGAGCAGCATTTTGAAATGCTACTTACAGGACAATCAGGCTCTCCTAATCTCTCAGGAAGAGATTCAAATGTTGCAACGAGTGGGACCTAAACAACAACAACCACAAAAATAAATGACATATGGATCATTACAGGTAACAACTAGCGGTGCTCAACAGTTGGGCTAACCAGGTTGTTAGCGACATGCTATGAACTGAACCAATAAAATCAGTTGGCTAATTTTATCAATTTGCTTAATCAGTTTCTTAGTTCAAAAATCTTGTCCGACAAATTATAGAATTTATATGCATTTTAGAGTAAAAAAATAACAACATTAACATCAACTATATTCAACAAGCACCCAAACCAATCAAATTAGAGGTCTAAAAAATTTTGAACAGAAAGTGAAAAGAGGGGAATGGACATAGTGGGCAACTATAAGATGAGAGAAAGATGCAAAATAAAGACAAACTCTCTCTCTCTCTCTCTCTCTCTCTCTCTCTCTCTCTCTCTCTCTCTCTCTCTCTCACTATTAAGGGCAAAAACAAAAATTGGACTCTCTCTCTAGTAAGGGCAAAACCAAAAAAAAAAATGAAGTATTTTTAGAAAAACGTTTACAAAAAATAGAAGAATGTTCGAGGGAATAGAAGTGGCAAGACCACAACTTGAACCCTAGTGCCCTAGCATTTAAAACCTATAATTGGACCACCTAAAAGAACATCGATCATTGAGTCAAGTTCCCAAAAGATACATTTGTTAGACAGGCCAACCAACATTTACAGTAAAACCAATTAGATCAGTTAGTTTTTTTTTTTTTTTTTTTTTTTTTCAAGTCTCATTTGGGATTTTTGGTTTATCAGTTTTTTTTGAAACTGGCAGTAACAGATGTTTTAGAATTGATAAGCAAATGCAAAAATCATTTAGGAATTATGACAAGCAAAAATGGCTTATAATAGTAAATATTAGGAAACCATTATCTGCAGTTTCAGGAACAGAAATACTGGGTCATTGAACAAACTCAAATATTGCAAGCATAGAAATATTTAAGGAAGAAATCAAATATAGATTCTATACTTGGAATCTATGTCTGCACATCTTCTGAGTACCTGAAAATTTGTACACAAATTGTTGGCTTGGGTATATGACTAATTATTTGATGGTGTAAAAGTGCAGCAGATTAATTTGGCTCTGAATCCTCAAAGATTTCAAATTTACAAACTGGTAAAAGAAATCTGAATCAGAAAAGGTCATTCTATTTCAAATTTACAAACTGGTAAAAGAAATCTG
Source organism: Aleurites moluccanus (assembly GCA_948193065.1). Classification (NCBI taxonomy): domain Eukaryota; kingdom Viridiplantae; phylum Streptophyta; class Magnoliopsida; order Malpighiales; family Euphorbiaceae; genus Aleurites; species Aleurites moluccanus. The sequence continues at coordinate 12,040 of CANXYC011709694.1, forward strand.
AATCAGAAAAGGTCATTCTAGAAGTTGAGTACCCAGCAGACATCTTACTGAATGGGATTTAGGAATACATATCTTCAGCATTCTTGGTTTTGAATGAGAGGTTCATAAAAAGAGGAACCCCAACATAAGTCGCCTTTGGCAAGATCAGGGGCAAGCAATACTTGGTCACTTGATCACTTCTTTCCCAGTTACACAATAAAAAATTTATGGGAGTTTTAAGTTTGTGAATATTGTGTTTATATTTGCTAATACTGTAACACTTGGCAACTTGGACATTTCCAAAAAGCACTTTTGTAATTTCTGGTCCAAGAATATAAGTACAATGTTTACATTTCTTCCCAAGGCAATACTGAACTGCAAAAATTAACCGATCTGCTTCAAAACTTTACAGCCTATCAGTACTCTTGGGTTTAGCACCTTTGAGCAAAGATAGGATTCTATCAATGAGAAAAACATGGAATATTCATGAAACAATACATTCTGATACTCAATATAAAAGAATGTGTCTGCAATATATAAATCAAACACACTAACTTTTCTGTTCAGAAAATAATAATGTAAATCTCTTTTATGAGAAAATATTGCAAGTAACATAATTTTCTTAGAATGGGTTAACCACCAAAAGGGATCATGAAACAATATATTCTACATACACAAGAATATGCCTGAAATATATCTAAATCAAATATATTGTCTCTTTCTACTATCAGAAAAATGATAAGGCGAATCTCTTTTAACAGAAATATTGCCAATAACATAATTTTTAAAAGGTTTAATCATCAAACAATGCTCAAACTCTTAGTCTACTTGAAATAATGTCCCACACCACACTTCCCAAATAGCCAAATTTAGCAAGAACTTTAGTTATTGGGTGGAATCATGGCTAGACCACCAAAACCTAGTTAATTACATGTCCAAGGACTTATAAAAGAAAAATAAAATTCATATTGATGAATTTGGTGGTCTATCATAACTAGATGCATTCTTATGTGTACATATTCTTCTAAAAATAATCATATTCAAAAGTTTACATATAAATAAATCAATTTTCATGGTCTGGTCTCAATTGCACCTCATAGATAAAGTAGCTCTAATTGGTTAGTTCTACAGTACAAACTATAATTGCAAATTGAGTATAAGCTCAGGACAAATTTTGTTCTGCTCAATTTGCAATTGACCCATTATACAAAGATAAATTTCTGAAAGACTTGGTAGATAATATTTATGTTTCTATCACCATTCAAGTTAAGCTACATAACATGACAATGTTAACCAAATTTTGTGAACCTGATGTTATACAATCTATGCTAATCTCCTACCAAGCAAAGTAAAAAGTGATTTACTAACACAAGCTTAAGAATTAAGTTCAAATGTAAAATTTTTCTCATAAAATGCAGTTAAAGGCCAAAAAATCCACTCCAAGGTAAAAAAATAAAAAAATAAAATAAAAACTTAAAAACAGAAAAACTTTTGATTTGCGAAAGTGGATACAAGCCTAGCACTTCTGACAGGGACAGAAAGCATCAGACATAGGAAGCTTAAAAGGCAGGCATGGTGAGAGAATGTATTTGGTGTTGCATCATATGATATAAACACAGTATTAAACTTCCTTTTATTTTATTTTTTTGCTAGCTTTTAGAACCACAGATGTTGAAATAATTGTAAAAATATAAATTACAAGACATTTCTAGCATAAAACTCCTAGCAACGCCGTAATTTTATAACTACATTGCAAACTCAATTAGATAAAAATGTCACGTAAAGACACACAAACCTTTTCAGGTTTCAGTAGCATAAGTTCCCTACAAAATTTTCGCACCTACACTCTTTCATCAAGAAGGATAAATAAATAATGAAAAAGAAAAAAAAAAAAAAAGAAAAAGGCAGAGCAGTAAAGAGATAGTTGTAAGCACGATACTAACCAACTAAACATTCAAAAATGAAAACTCATGTGGAAAATAATATTAAAATAGATAAAAATAATATAATATGTTTCCCAAAGGCCAACCAAGGAAACATTTAAAGGTACAAAGAATAAAGCATGCTCTATGGAATAGTGTTATAACCAAGTTTATGGAAAAACTTTTAGCAAACAAAACATCAAACAGAGTATGCAATAAAAGTATGAAAGCTATTTTTAAGAAGCAATTTGAAAACATAAGACAAGTTAAAAGCATAAGCTAGAATAGTCTAATAGGAAATTCACCGACTCATTTAATTTAGAATTATATAAGTTAGAAGTACTTATTTCCTTAAAAATTTAAATGTTTATTCCTCAAGCTTTAAACTATTAATACTCATTGAAAATATAGAGTTGGTGACGCCCATAATGATATTTATATAAACATATATCTAATAATATATAATAACTATATATATAACTATATAACTATATATATATAAAGATAATAAATGGTCACCTCTTTCCAATTTGGGATTCCACCCTCAGGAACCCAAACAGGATGGTCAAACTTGCAGCTATCTCCAAATTTACAGGTTCGTGTGAGCATATAGTGGGCACAATCCTTCTCTCCTGGCCTCTGTGGATATATAGGCAAATTGCTTGCATTCTCGAATCTAGAACGCTTGGTTAAAGAGCTGGTAGAATACCAAGCATCACTTTGCCCAATTGAGTTATGGGCACCCAAAATAGTCGGATGATAGAGCACTATATACATAGTAGAAAGTATATACAGAAACAAAACACAATAAACATATAGTTATTATTATATAGTATGCTTAAAAAGGTAATTTTGGACTAAGAACATAAATTAACAAAATAATGTATAGAATATATTCTATAGCATCTTTTATCAAAATAAATGCAGCTAAAATATTGTAAAACTTCCTAGTTTAAATATTTTTCTAAACATGAAAACATAAACTTATGTGTATCAATTACAAGAGCAATTGATTACATGGGTAACATTGCTATGGAGAAAACTTCACTTATTTTGTACAGTACAGCCTTTGTCAACATTTATTAGTGATAGATGAAGTTGTATTTTACTTATAGCATAAATTATGATTAAACCACAAAGTAGTAGTTAAGGTAGAACCATATAATGATTTTTAAGCCAAGTCTAGCATTCAGACTAGGCAAGACAAGGACTAGGGGTGCTGCAGTCATATTAGGGTTCACATTTTCTTTACATAGGGCACAACTATTCTTGCTCTTTTGTAAAACAGTCAACAAAGGAAACATATATCCATAATAAAATTATACTTATGAGATAAAATAGGGGGAAAACTTCTCGATTGATGCAAAACTCAACAAAAGAAGATACAATAGAAAAGAAAGATCAGTGATGAATAATGCTAGAAGAGTCCACCTCCAATAGAAGACATTAAAAGAACTAATTCTTTATGGAGTAATCATAGAGAAACAGACAAAAGCAAATACCCTAGGGACTTTAGGACTCAGACTAATAATTACATAAATACAGGTATCAGTCCAAACAAACAGTGATACATAACACACATAATGACCCAAATTGAAAACTAAAGGATCACCTCGACTAACTTACCTTTACAGACTACATTTAATAACTACACTAAAACACTTAAATCACAAAACAAGCCCTCAAGCCTGTAGATACAGATATGATTAACTAAGTTCCCAAGCTTTGTTGTTTTAGAAATGACTAATTATCCATATTTCAAAGTCCTTGAATCTGGCCTTTCCTAACATATCACGAGCCTGCATCATTCTCCCCCCAGTTGGGATCAAATATGCCAAGTTATTACGTGTTGGATTAGCAAATCCTCCATATTCATGAACGCCATCTATATTGCTGAAGAAAAGCAACGTTTTATCTTTTTCATTTGAGGAAGAATCAAAGATCTTGATAGATCTATACTTCAATAATGCTACTAAATATAGTGGGAATAAAAATAGAGCTAGTTGCATTGCATTGCCTTGCCTTGGAACTTCAAAGAGATCCTCTTTCTTGAGCAAGTCAATGACACAAAACTCAATAATCACTACTCACCAGCAATTCTATCATTCTAAGTTTCCAAGCATTCAACCAACTCCTGGTAATCCTTAGCTACAAAAATGTCACTTCAACCTCTCCATTTGCATTTTTTTCCATTTTCATTTGTTTCTTGCAAGTGTTTGATGTTCTGTGTAAGCCTTCAAAAGAATCGATAGTCAAAGAATTTTTCCTTATATAGTCTTCTGACAATATATAATCTCCTTTTTGTTTTGTTTTGATCAGCAAGCAGGATGGAGAACCGGAGATGGTGATGCTGCCCTTTTTATTCCCAAACTAGTGACTTGGTCAAAAAGTAACATAAAGGTTGAATAACTGTGGAACAAGTTCAAGTCCTTCAACAGACCTCAAAAGATCAATCCTTGAAAATCTGCATATTGGTTCTAAAATAATTCTAAAATAAATTGGAAAAAACTGAATTTGATAATCTCATCCTTCAAAACTATACAACAAGCATCAAATAGACTCTTAGAGGACTTTCAGGACCTAGATTGATAAATAAAGGCATTAGAACAAAAAATTGACAGATAACTAACTATACACATATTCTCGTCCTAGAGACCACTTACTGAATGTAAATTTAAGTAAAAAAGGCATGTGCATATACTTAAACTAACATCAAAAAAAAAACCCTCACGCCAATATAAATACAACTTCGATTAATCAAGCATCCAAGTCCTTCTACCCCATAAATAAAATAAGTGTCAAGTCTTCAAATATGGCTACTGCATCAACAATCATGATCTTGGCGGTTGTCTGCTGAGTGCAATGCCTTGAATCTATTGTTAAATTATTTCATAACTTACCTAATTGGACTACTATGAATGTGTTTCTTATAATGCAATCTTTGAATAAATTGTCAATGTAAACAAAGCAATCACCAGCCAAGGATGTATTAACATTTTCACAGATTGAAATTTAAATTTAAATCTATATGTGAGATAAGAGAACTAAATCCAAGCAACCACAGGAAAATGGTTGGCTGTGGGAGAAATGTAATAATAGAAGAGAAAAAGGGAACCTTCAGTAGAGCGTTTGAAGCCGGCAAGAAGGGGTTCAACGGCGGCAGGAACATCGACACCAGGTGGCGGAGTCCACGGCGCCAAATGCGAAGCAGAAGCGGCAGCCGCGGAAGCAATGCCTCTGTCGGTCGAGTACCTGAGGGCTTCGCTCTGGCTCAGATACATGGAGGTAGTCACCGAGTACTTAGAAGGATCCGAATCCGAAAAAGCTCCCAGTTACCGGCTCAGGGCTGTTTCGGAGATATATGAGTCGGTGAGAGTACGGCAGGTGTAGGCGGAAGCGGCGACAGCAAGCAGAAACATATGACGTCGGGGCCACTCCGTAGCTTGAATTATAGCCGCATACTTGATTTGCCAATTCGAAACCCTATAGCTTACAAATTTTATTCATATATTAATTAATTAATTAAGATTATATTTTAAAAAATTAATTTAAACTCTCTTTTCATATAATTTGTTCACTGCCTGCACCTCCGATGCACAATTTATTTATATTTTAATATTAGTGCTAATTTTGAATTATATTTTATATATAATAATTATATATAGACATATAATATTTAATAATTTAACTAATATAACAAAATTGATACAATGAGAAAAAATCTTATAAACATATGTATACATAAATTTAAATATTAATTTTTTATAAAAAATATTCATTCAATAAATGATATAATGGTAAGAGTACTCAAGGCATAATTTTAAAAAAAAAATTTACATTTTAATATTTATGATAGCATAAAATCATAAATAACATTTCAAACAATAATTTTTACATTTTATTATTTAGTTTTTTATTATTGATGAAATTTTTTATTTTTTTCTGCAGGGTTGAATCTTCAAATGTTTGCAAAATAGATTTAAAAGGTTATATATGAAGAGTTATGTTAAAATACTCTTTGATGCTCAATTTAATTTTCATTTCGACAGAGTAAGAGTAAGATGAATAATGATTTATTAGTTTATAAATTTCTTTTTTTCCTTTTATATAGGAATATCTTACTCTACGAGATTTGGTTTAATGTCATTATTCCTAAATATTAGAAGAAGATGGCAGGTATCCCCTTAGAATTTTTGTTAATTGGGTTGTTGGGCCAAATTTTGAATATGTAGATCTTCTCATTCGAGTCTTATATTATTTGAACTAAACCATATGGAAGTGAAGTCAAATCACGGATTCTAGTTAATCCATTGCACCAAGTCGAGAAGACCTTATCCTAGCTTATACCATATCCTTTGTTTTTCTCACTTTAACTACACTTCCTCTTTTGACTTGAATCTAATAATATGATGGTGGAACCATGTAATACCCTAGAGTTAAACCACAATTATTCAGTGATTTCATTAGTTATCGGATCGAAAATATTAATAATATTTAAAAAATTTAAAAAATTAATACAGTAATTAATTAAAGTTAATTTTTTTCAGTTGGCTAATGATAAATTGAGAATAATAATAATTAATTATAAGAAAAAAGTATGGAAAACTATTAAAAATAATAGAAAATTAATAGTGGCAAAATCGTAAATAAGTGAAACTTCATGGGTATTTTGGGAAACTCACTGTCTACTACCCAGAATTGTTTCAGAAACTATATGATGATAAGTTACAGTTAAAAATAAGATATTTCACTCACCGCTTCAGAGTTTAAAACTAAACAGAATTGATAGAATAAGTTACAGAAAGTTTTGGGGTCAAAGTCTAATTAATTGAAGTTTTAAGGAGGAAAATATAATTTACCATTTCTCCCACTTATATAAAGGACACTTAGTCAATTTTTCTATTCATTTGCTCTTCTTCTTCCTTCCTCCCATTGTGGTTGAACCATTCAAAGCTTTCTCCCCACCAATTTCAAACCAATTTTCCAAGAAAAAACTAAAGAAAACCTATCTTACAATCTTGTTTCATCCTTTCCATCTAATTTCCTCTAAGAAGTCACAAAGGGAATAAAGAATTTGTTAAGGGAAGATTTCGGCTATCACTCCAACCTAAGCTAAGTTAATGATTTTTTTGATTATTTAGGTTAATTAAGTGTTCTAAGTATTGAATTAAATGGGTTTGGAGTTCAATTGCATCAATTGATGCATTTGGTTGAAAATCTCCAATTTGGCAAACCCTAATTAAAGTTGTCTAATGTCAAACCCTAAGTTAATGATCTTTAATATCTAATTAGGTTAAATTATGTTTAATTAATGCATTTGGAAGCTAAATTAATGTTGGTTTTGGTATAGAACACAAAGAAGAGGAAGATTGTACATGTACATTTTGCCTCCTTTGAAGGAATTAGTGGAAAACAAATTTTTCTTGAAAATTTAATCCCATTAATTTCAAACCAATTTTCCAACAAAAACTAAAGAAAACCTATCTTCCAATCTTGTTTCATCCTTTCCATCTAATTTCCTCAAAGAAATCACAAAGGGAATCGAGAATTTATTAAGGGAAGATTTCGGCTATCACTCTAACCTAAGGTAAGTTAATGATTTCTTTGATTATTTAGGTTAATTAAGTGTTCTAAGTGTTGAATTAGATGGGTTTGGAGATTGCATCAATTGATGCATTTGGTTGAAAATCCCTAATTTGGCAAATCCTAATTGAAGTTGTGTAATGTCAAACCCTAGGTTAATGATTTTTAATGTCTAATTAGGTTAAATTATATTTAATTAATGTATTTGGAAGCTAAATTAATGTTGGTTTTGGTATAGAACACAAAGAAGAGGAAGATTGTACATTTTACCTCCTTTGAAGTAATTAGTGAAAAATAAATTTTTCTTGGAAATTTAAAGTGTTTGGTGAGTTTAATATGCATCATTTAATATGTCAAAGTCTTGAATTGAAGTTTGGAATTAATTTCTTCCTGCCCCATTTTGGTTGAACCCTACATTACTATTCACCCTTTGAGTTTTGCTTAGTTTTCCTTTGAATTCTTAAGCCAATTTGATCTTTTATATTTTGTTATTTATTTGATATCATTTGTCTATTGTGTTACCTACATTATGGACTTGTTATTGGGTTGATATTAATGTAGCACCAAAACTATGCCAAAATACCTAATGTATATTGCACACCAAGTGTTTGATGAATTGCCTTAATGAAAATTCATAGGCCTACCATTTGTAAATTTCATAAGCCTATCGTTTGAATGCCATTATCGCTAGTGACATTGGCTAGCCAATTATGCCACCTCAATTGACCTTGAATGACCACTTTGTAATCCAATCCATAGTTGATTGCCATACCCTTTGTTATACTATATATGCCTTCCATTGTTTATAAGTTAATGAGTGACAGTATCGATTAATTGATTCGTAACCTATTTGAATATTGATAAGTTATTTGACTTCCATTGATACCTATTGATTTGTTTCATCCTATTATTGAATTATATGTTGATTTGACAGAACTACCTTACCGACAGCATAGTGGGTAAATACCATCGATAATTTGCACATTATTTATCATGAACCCCAGTTGGGAAGGGTTAATTATCCTAGCCATAAGACCTGGCCCGCCTTATGTATATTACATGGAATTTATATGAGATTATATGTGACATGGCATAATATTTGTCTTATCCATATGACATGTTTATTGATATCCTAATTATTGAACTCAAACCATTATTTCTGTCTAATTTTCTTTCCTTCTTTACTTTGGTGTATAACCCTGTCATTTATTGATTATTTACCTATTATTTATATTGTTATATATCCTTTTACCTTTGACATGATGCATATTAGATTCACTGAGTATTTATATACTCATATTTTAGTTGTTTACAAATTTTCAGGTCAGTAGTAGTTGACAGGTTCTAGTATCTCTTCCTTTATGGGAATAGTTGAATATTTTGATAGTATAATTATTTGAACTCTGCATTATGTATTTATTCTAGTTGCTTCATGGTTACGTGTAAATGGTTATAGATAGACTGTATATTTGGATATATGATGTTATATGGAGGTATATTATGATTATGGCATGTATAGTAATGATTACAAACAACAGAACCACAAAATACAGAATGTCAGGTTATAGAATAACATAGTACAGATTGCATAATAAATGATTAATTGTGTAATAATAAGATAATAATTGGATTGGATATTGGGTTATAGGGTGTCGGTCGCCTCTGACAGTTTCTGCATTTTATGACCGTCATGTTCCAAATTTGGGACGTGACAAGCCATATATTGAATCACATTTTCACCTTTCCTCTTACCTTGTACCGAACCGTAATCTTAAGAGTTATGGTTCGGGTGTTATCATTTGTCTCACCAAACCGAGTCAAAATAAAGTTTTGATTAGACCTCTAGAAAATTTCTTTCTTTATGGTGCTCTAGGGTTTTTTTAGTTAACTCCTAGATTATTGTGTCATGCCTCTTTATTTAATAGGGCTTCTTCTATATAAGATTCAATTATAATTTTGTAACAAAGCTCATACTTTTTACACTTTTGTGATTCTTACAAGGTTTGGCTGTATGATTTATCTTGGTGGTGTTAGTGTTCTTTGTATTTGTCGTGTTCTTCTTGTTCTTATCAAGAGGGTTCGATGAAGAGAAAAAGAAAAAAGAGTAAAAGTAAGTTCTTTTGATATTTTCCTGCTGCATATTGATTTGTTTTTTCTTATTTCTTTGTAGATTGTGTACTTGCATTACTCTTGAACTTGAATTAGGAAGGGCGGATAAAAGTGTGAACTCTAGTAGGCAAGAAGAGTTAGGGGAAGAACCGAATGAGAGCCTCATGTTGAATGTAGAGCATGATAGACTTAGATTGAATGTAAAGATTGTGAGTGGTGAAAACCTTAGGTGGAATATAGGCCTTGAATCGAATCGAAACATAGTCATAGGCTTAGGCGCAAATGTTGAAGTCAACATTTGGGGGTCTGTTATGTTGGCCTCATCATAGTTTGGCATCACATCTAGCCTCATCAAATGTTGACTTAGCAAATCTGGCCTCATCAAATATTGGTAAATTTGTCCTTGTCAAATGTTGACTTGGTAGATGTTGCCTCGTCAAATCTAGCCTTAGTAAAATGTTGACTCAGCAGATGCTGCCTCGGCAAAAGTTATCTCTTTATGAGTGACTCATCAAATGTGAGCGAAGTATGTCCTAGAACATTTGTACTCTATGTGATGGAATGTAAATATGTTCTTTATATGTTAAATTTGTTATATGATATTGAATGTACAACTTTTAAATATTTTATAAGAGGATTTATTCTCAAATAGTTGAGAATATAGAGATATATTGCACTTGTATAAATACTTTAAAGTGTTTGTGTTCATAGGATTCTTACTGAGCATCATTAATTCTAGAAGACCATCACCACCATTTATTTTCTATAATTAGTATGAGATACAAATGGTCATAGAGGCAGTGAGTCTCATGCTACTTGACATGTGATATCGAGGCAAATATGTGGATGTTCATAGGATGAGTAGTCGAACAGTGATGTCAAATGATGAATGCATGGAGTTTTACTGCTAGTCAATAATTCATCATATAGGTCATAATATTGCATATAATCCTTTAACTTAAAGTATCATTATCTCATCCATAAGTGGTTAGAATTTATTATTGCTTAAATGTTATCTCACTATAAAAATACTCCTACAAGGGATGAATAAGAGATTAAAATTTATAAAACAAATAAATGCAATATTCTAACAACAATATATATAAATAATAAGTAAAAAAATAAGGATATAGATTTCTCATTAGTTTATAGTGGTTCAGAGCTCAAACTCTTTTCTACGTCTACTTCTCTCAAAATTTGACTGAATTTGGTGTTCCATTATTTTCAGGTTAACAACCTAACTTTTTACACTTTAGTTTTTTTTATGGGATTATAGCCTTACAATAGTTTAATGAGTCTTCACTCAATCTTACAATCTCAATAAGATTTAAGTCTTTCTTAGACTTATTACAAAGCTATGTGAAGATATATAATGAAGCACAAATGTTGTATATGAAAGAGCACACAAAAATATTAATTTATGAGAAGAGTTCAAAAACAGAGTATATGAAAATTTAGATTAAAGAATGATTTTCACTTCAATAGAATGTTCAATCTCTTTTTTAACTTCAAAGCTTCATCCTTACATAGGATTGACCTCTAGTGTAATAAATGTTACCGTTCTCACTCATAATGATTTTATTTAGTACTTGGGATTTGGTATAGCAATCATAAAATCTTCCCAGATTTTGTTAGTTCCCAATAGGTAACATGCATTCCTAGTCTTGTAACATTAGTAAAGATGAAGTAACATTAGTGAAAAAGCTTACTACCTGAATTCTTCAATTATGTAATGTTTATTACTTTTGAGGGTAACGAGTGCTCCATCTTGATAACGCAAGTGAACAAAGAGGCACATTGGTATGTAACGTGCTCCTTTTTGAGGTAATAAGCATTCCTTCATATCTCTTATATATCTTCTAAAATTTGTCAATGTAACCATTGAATTTGAATCAATGCAGTTGTAACGAGCATTTATAAATATGGAATGTGCGTCAATCTGTGTAACGAGTGTTCTTTTATCATGCACGTGCTTTATCCTGCATACATAAATAATAATAGATTTGACAGATAATATTAAGTATTAGATGTTTTAATACCAAAGTTTGGGCATCATTAAAATAGATAGGTGTCACGACCCACTTTTGGGCCATGATGGTCCTATGGCACGAGTAGACCTAAGGTCACCAGAAACCCATAGAACCCATTAATAACACTAAAATCAGACATAATCAGACATTTATATCCAAAATTATCCATTAGATACATCAATTATACTTAAGTAAATCCAATTTCATCATTTAACATTCTAAATCCATAAAATAAACTTTAGTTTTATAGAAAATTTGTCAGAGTTTCTTTTGTAACTTTAACCTTATTCCCGACCCAAAACTGGGTCTGTCAAATATTAGACAACCTGCACTAACAATTATTATATATATATATTTTCACTCCCAATCGATTACACCCTTATAACTTCAATTCCACAGTTCTCACAGTCATATATAAAACACTTCTATATATGCATACC
>CANXYC011710161.1:0-28678 GCA_948193065.1 Aleurites moluccanus
ACAATTCCTAGACCTAAAATTAGGTCATACAACATGCATAATTATATATTTCATGCATTCACATATCAATTTAGCACATTATAAAGAAAGGAGAACAAATTCCCTAAAGGTCCCTATATGGTTTAGGCTAGGGTGTTACATCTAAGGTTTGATTTGGCAAATAATTGAGGTAATTAAGCTAAACATGTTAAAAATGAGCTAGGGTAAATATAGTTTCTGAATTCTGTTTTGAGGCAGTAATTTGAGGCTAATATTCTGAAATTTTAATGATTGAATTTGAAGACAGTTAAAACATGAAATTTGTATATAAATGTTTTAAGTAGAATGAATTTGTGAAATTCAAAGTGAGGAAAGAGTTATTGAGTAAAAACCGTAACTGATCTGGAATTAGGTTTTCTAGAAAATGCTACTGTGTTTTATTTATACATATTGATAGAGATAGAATTAGAAGATGTGTTCAACATGAAAAATTTTCATTTATGTCTTATATATAATACTGTAAAAATCTTTTGCAATTGAAATTGTGGTTTATGATATATTAGGTCATAAGTTTAGACTGCCAGGAATGACTGTTTAACAGAACATAGGTTACAGAATTATATTAATTTGAAGACTTTAAAGTCTCAATTAGAGAAAATGTTAAACATGAAGGATGATCATTTATGTGTTATATTAATGTATGTAAAATGGTTTTGTAATTGGATGAGTATGGAAGTAATTATAGGCATAGAAACAGGGCATGTCTGGATAGAGATTTCAGGGCAGTAATTTAACTTTGGAAATTCACTAATAATTGTACAGTGATCCAAAAATTCTGAAACTTGGATATGTTATAATTTTATGTGTACATTTTCAATAGTAAAGGGAATTATGGTAATTGGTTAAGTATTGATTGAGTTATTAGTAAAAGAAATTAATCTGCCAGAATAGGATTGCAGGCACAATACAGTATAGTAGGGTTGGTTATAGGCCTAAGTTTAAATTAACGCCATAAATTGTGTAGTAATGATTTTAATGTGAAATTTGGATATGATATAAACTTATATGTTAAGTTTAATTAGGAACAATAATTGAAGCAATTGGATTAGTGTAGAGAGAGATATGAGTAATAAAACACAAGCTACCAGTAAGGTTCTTTATAGGCAAAATTCTAGTAACTTGGGAATTTGAGTAATTTTCTTTAATATAAGTATAAGTAATGTAATTTTATGTTAAATAGTATCTAAATGGAAATTAATTGGATATGTAGAGTCAAGAATGAATAAGAGACGTGATGGGTACCATAAGAGATAAGGCAAAGAATCAAAGATAAAGGAAAAGGGAAATGTACAAGTTATAAGCTAAGGTGAGTAATGTATACATTATTATGCATACCATGTTTTGATTTGTTGACCCAATGAATATGTTTCCTTATTGGTTAAATGCCTCATTGAAATTGTTGATCATTCTTAAATATTGAAATCTTCCATATCCTTTGTTTGTTATTGATATTGAAATGCCTATTGTTCTTGATTGATTATGTAACTGAATTGTTCCTAAGTATGCACACCAAATATTTAACCATGATATTTATTGTTAATTACTACCTTTGCATTAAGAAAAGAAACCGATACATAACTAATGAAATGTATTGATAAGTAAGCCATTGTACCGTAATGTTCCTAATAAATACTTGATATTGCTATTGATTTCCATTGGCCTATTTATATATGGATTTGACAGAGCTGCCTCAATAATGGGGTAGTGAGTACATACCGTCGACAATGTGTACATTGACTATATGTGATACCCTAGTTGGGAAGGGTTAACTATCCTAGCCATAGGGCCTGATCATCCTTATGTACATGATATGGGATTGACTGTGTGATTACGTATAATCTATGTGTTTCAGGGCCTTTTATCTGTCTTATCTACATGATACGAGTATTACTTACCTGTTCATTGATTCCAAACTTATACCTTATTGCTCACCACTGATGGCCATTCTATCATCGATTTAATTGTTATCTGTTCCCAACTTCTAAAGATATTTGGTGCGCAAATAATTAACCTTGACATGAAAAATGAATATATTGATATTTATTCATTGTATTCATTGTTATTAAACTTCCATTGGTATACTAGGTTATCATATACCCATATCACATGTGTAATGATATATGCATGCTCATTGAGTATTTTTATACTCACCCTATTGTGGTTTATAATTTTTACAGGAATGAAATAGTGAAGGCTGATTCCAAGACAATTTCTTCTCTGACTTGGAATGTCAAGTACAGCAAGGTAGAATATTATTCTCTAAAGGTTATAAGTGTACACTCATAGAGCTCCATGGTACTATGTATAATTGGATGATTGAGTATTAAAATGATGTATGAATAGTGTAATATTTAATATTACAGTGACATTCAAAATATAATGTGTAATGCATAATGATTGAAAATGTTAATGATAATAGAGTAATAAAAACAGTGACAGAGGTAAATAATAAAAGTGAAATTTTCATATTTTGAAAAAGATTTAGAAGTGCTATGTACACTCAATTGAGCAGCTTGCCGTGAACTATTTTCAATCAGGTTTATTTCTCCAATAAAATTTCAAATAAATTAAATAACATTATTTTCATGTCCTAATATTCTTTTCTACCTTTAAATATCATGTTAATTTCCATAAAACTCAAAGGGGGGCAAAATGGTTCACCAAAAATTGAGTTTTTTCCCGATTTCTTCCTAATAGCTTTTAAAGCACTTTTACCTGTGTAAAACTTTCTAAAATATGCATATTCATACAATTTAAACATAAACATGCATATAACATATCAATTTAAACAAAGAAGGAACTATCTGAGTTTGCCTCTTAAAGCTTAAGTTCTAAGCCTTTAAGCTGGGGTGTTACACATACTCATATATATATTGACTCACTGAGTATAATCTTATACTCACCTCCTCAGTGGTTATATGTTTTCAGGACCTCGGTGAGGCAGACATCCATTGGCTACATCATCTTCAGACTTGGATCACAGATGTATGTATTTGAGGTCACTCCTGTGTATAGAAGTTCCTTGGTATATAATGTATAGAGGGCTTGGATTGGCTAAAAGTATAGTGTCAAATATGATGAAATGATAATCAGATATGATATGAATATGTTAATGATGTACATATATATGATATGACAATTTATATGATGTATATATGATATGAGTTATGAATGCAAATATTGAAGTGCATATTGAGTTGTGATTGACTACTGGAGGTTAAAAAGGGATGTATGCTAAATTGGAAGTGCAATTTTTATGTTTTACGGATAGCTTAAGTTAGAGTTTTAAAGAAAACTCTGTCAGTTTTTCTATAAGAATATTATGATGTTTTAAAAAATTATCACCTAAAATGTATCATAGGTTAAGTAATGATTGTAAAAGTTAAGTTTAAGTAAAAGCATGGGTTCTTCGAAATACTAGTCGCCTTGGCATTACCCATACCCTAGGACCATTATGGTCTAAAATTGGGCCGTGACATAGGCCTACCATTTATTTCTTCCATAGGCCTACCACTTGAATGCCATCGTCGCCAGCGACATTGGCATACCAATTGAGCCAACTTATTAACTTGATTTGTCTAACTTTTGATTCAACCCAATGTTAATTGCTAATAATAATTTATTCACAATTGGCAAATTTCATTTTAGTCCTTAAACTTTTCTTAAATTATACTCTTGCCACATTTTCTTCTGTAATTTATTCTGACGATTCTGTTAGAATTTGGATTTCAAAGTGAAGATTCAAAAATCTTATTTTTATTTATACTTTATTATAAAAATGGTTTCAAATCCATTCTGAAACTCAGACAGTCCAATTTTCACTATACCTCCAAAGTTTCATTTATTTACGGTTTTACCATCACTTACTTTTTCAATGTTCCTAAATATTTTTCGCCTCTTTCTTTTTACCATAATTACACATGCATATATATGATTCTTTACCCCTAGTCAGAATCAGAAATTTATCTGTCAACTGAACTGCTATTTTCTCGACAGCATTATCGGCACCGATTTTTTCCAGAAAAGTATTTCATTTGCATTCTAACTGAGTCTCTCAAATTATTTTTAGTCATTTAAATGATTTCAAATCAAATACTGACAAATTAAGCATTCAATTAATGTAGTATTTTCTATGGTATTACATTTTACCCTCCTTCAGATAAATTTGTCCTCGAATTTAAAATAAACACATATCTTAAAGTTGGAACAGGAATGGATACTTGTCCTTCATGTCTTGCTCGCTCTCCCATGTGCACTCCATCGATTGATTCCTCTATAGCACTTTAACCATTGAGATTTCTTTATTTCTCAGTTGTTTAACTTGTCGGTCTATGATTTCCACTGGTAGCTCCTCAAATGACAAGTCTTCATTAACCCCAATATCCCGTACCTCCAATATACGCGATGGATTAAATACATACTTTCGCAGCATAGAGATATGGAACACTGGATGAACATGACTCAAATTTGGTGGAAGAGCCAATCTGTAAGTCACATTGCCAATCTTTTTGAGTATCTCAAATGGGTTTACAAATCTTAGTGACAACTTCCCTTTCTTCACAAATCTCATGACACCTCTCATTGGTGAGATCTTAAGAAAGACATGGTCACCTACTGCAAAATGAACGTCTTTTATCTGCTGAAAGTAGTCTTCATTTGTTCCTTAATGATAGGCACCTTTTCCATCGTCTCTTTAATCAACTCTAGTCCCTTTAACTGTTTCTCCCTAGTTCCACCCAACACACTGGAGATCTGCATTTCTTAACATGCAATGCTTCATAAGGAGCCATTTCGATAAAAGAATGGTAATTGTTGTTGTAGGAGAATTCAATCAGTGGCAAATACTGATCCCAATTACCTTTAAAATCTAGAACACATAACCGAAGCATATCCTCCAAAGTCTAGATTGTCCTCTCTGACTGTCCATCGGTCTATGGATGGAAAGCTGTATTGAACCTTAATTGGCTACATATAGCCCCTGAAACTTCTGCCAAAATTGAGAAATAAACTTCGTACTCCTATCAGATATGATCATCACTGGCACTCTATGAAGCCATACAATCTTGTCCACATACAATTGTGCATACTGAATTGCAGAGTAAATAGTCTTCACTTCTAAGAAATGAGCAGACTTTGTCAATCGATCTACAATAACCCATATGAAGTCATAATCCCGTGTAGTCCTCGGTAAACCGACTACAAAATCCATAGTAATTTGCTCCTATTTCCACTCTGGCAACTCAATCTCCCGAAGCAAGCCAGATGTCTTTTGATGCTCAAATTTAATCTGCTGATAGGCTAAACATGTAGAAACAAACTGAGCTACATCTCTCTTCATAATAGACCACCAATACACATCCTTCAGATCATGGTACATCTTAGAAATTCCTGGATGTACACTATATGAAGAATAATGAGCCTCTCTAATAATCTGATCTCGTAGCCCATTAATGTTGGGTACACATATCCGCTTCCTACACTTCAGTACATCATCCTTTATTGTGAACTCTGCTGCTTTACCATTCTGAACATCACCTTTAAGCTTCAGTAGTTATGGATCCCTATCATGTGCCACCTTTATACTATCAATCAAAAGTGGCTTAACCTAAAATTGGGCTATCAGAGCTTGGTTTCGATCCTAGGATCCTAAATCCAACTCTACAACCATATTAGCTAACTCTTTCATCTCACAGATCAATGGTCTTCTGAAAATTGAGATGTGAGCTAAAGTATCCATAGACTTTCGGCTCAATTTATCCGCTATTACATTAGCCTTTCCCGAATGGTGTATGATCTCACAATTATAATCATTTATGCCGGAGGTTTAGATCCTTCTACTGAAGTATATACTGCAAACTCTTATGATCAGTATATATCTCACATTTAGACCCATACAAATAATGCCTCTAGATCTTCAATGCAAACACTACTGCTGCCATCTCTAAGTCATGTGTTGGATAGTTTACCTTGTGAATCTTTATCTGACGAGAATCATAGGCAATCACTCTCCGAAGCTGCATCAAAACACATCCTAATCTAATTCGGGAAGCATTGCAATACACCGTAAACTTCTCATCCTCAGACGACAATGCTAACGCTGGAGCACTCATGAGGCAAGACTTTAAAGTCTAAAAAATACTTTCACATTCATCAGTCCACATATATCTCTCTTGTTTTCGAGTCAGCTTAGTCAATGGAGCAGCTCTTCTGGAGAAATCCTTCACAAATCGCCTATAGTATCCTACCATACCAAGGAAACTATAGATCTCTGAAACACTAGAAAGCTGTGGTCACTTTGCAACTGCTTTAACCTTCTGAGGATCTACCATAATACCCTCTTTACAAACCATATGACCCAGAAAACACACTTCAGTTAGCCAGAACTGGCATTTAGACAATTTAGCATACATCTGATGCTCTCAAAGTGTCTGCAATACAATCCTTAGATGCTATGAATGCTCCTACTCACTCCTGAAATAGATAAGAATGTCATTAATAAACACTATGACAAACTTATCCAAGAATGGCTTAAACACCCTATTCATCAAATCCATAAATGCAGTCGGTGCATTAGTCAACCCGAATGGCAACACTAGAAACCGATAATGTCCATTTTGGGTTCTGAAAGAAGTCTTAGGTACATCACCCTTCTTGATTCTCAACTGGTGATACCCAGATCTTAGATCAATCTTAGAGAAATGAATGGCACCCTGCAATTGATCAAACAGATCATCAATCCTTAGCAACATATATTCGTTCTTCACTGTCACCTTATTCAGATGCCTATAATCAATGCACATCCTCAGAGAGTCATCCTTCTTTTTCACAAACAACACTAGAGCACCCCACGGAGAACTACTCAGTCTAATAAATCCTGTATCCAATAACTCCTGCAACTGCACCTTTAACTCTTTCAATTTTGCTGGTGCCATTCTGTACGGAGGAATGGATATCAGATCGGTGCCTTAATACACCTCAATCTCAAACTCTATCTCCCTATCTGGGGACAATCCTGACAATTCTTTAGGGAAGACATCAAAGAATTCCTAAACTACTGGTATTTGATCAATATCTACAAAAATCTTCTGCACATCAATCACATGAGCCAGGTATGCTGAACAACCTTTCCCTATCATCCTTCTAGCCTGGATAGTAGAAACAAAACTGATTTTGAACTCTTGTCGATCCCCTAAGAATTCAAACTCAGGCTTCCCCTCAGGCTATAATTTAACCCTCTTCGCATAACAGTCAATAACTGCTCAATATGTTGTTAGCCAATCCATACCAAGGTTCACATCAAGCTCTAACATAGGCAGTTCAATCAAATTAGCATGTAGAATGTTATCATCTATTTCAATCACACAATCAGGGTAATAATAATCCATTTCTATACTCTCCCCCATAGGTGTAGCTATCATTAGAGGCACACTTAACAATTGTCTATCTTTATTTAAACTTAGGTGCAAACTAAGGTGAAACAAACAAATGTGCAGCACCAGAGTCAAACAAAGCATTAGCAATCTCATAATATATTAAATAGTACCTGTAACCACATTATCTAATATTTGTGCTCCTGAGTGTTCATTGCAAAATCTCGCCCCTGTCCTCTGCCTGCTGGGGCCTGACTGCTACTCGGTGCCTGTCTCTGCCCCTGCCCCTACGAGGAGCCTCTCTAGCAACATTCTGACTCATCTGAATAGTAGGCTGAGAAACTATAGCAGATGGCTACTGATCACCCCATAAAGGACATCTGCTAATAAAATGACCATGCCGCCCACATTTCAGGTAGGTACCTGTCTGACGCCAACACTCCCCTCTATGCCTTCTACCACAAAAACCATAAGTAGGCATATTGGGCATCTGTGTAGTAGGTTTAGAAGAACCTTGAGAGTAAGCTAGTGCAAACTACACTGGAGGTCCCTTACTCTGTGTCCTCCTCCTCTTACTGCCAGATGGAGGTCTCTGATCAAACCTGGGCACTGGCTCAATCTGTCTAGGCTGGGAGTTACTCTCCCCCTCCTACTCTGTGATCCGAGTCCTCCCTTCCTCTTCTGATCCCTCTTTGCTCTATCTGACTTGTATTTTTCTTCCATCTGATTAGCCTTGTCAATAATGGTAGTCAATGATGTGAACTCTGTAGCCAGTAGGGCATTATGCAATGAGGCATGTAGACCCCTCCTAAACCTGGTAATCAAATCTGCCTCAGTAGGAGCAATCTAGGTAGCATATTTGCTCAATTTGATAAACTCCTCAGCATACTCCTCTACTAACCTACCATCCTGCTCAAGCTGCTCAAACTGTATCAAATTCCTAGTCTTCACTCTTTTATGTCAGAAAATCATCAATCAGCCCCTATCTGAACTTAGCCTAAGTGGGAGGATGATCAACATATAATCTAGGCTCCATCCATCGAGAAAACCATGACTAGGCTTTCCCCTTCATTAACAAACCCACTAGCTCCACTGCCTTGATATCAGAACAAGGTAGTCTCCTAACTACCTTCTCAACCTGCTCAAGAAAATCATTCGACTCATCATCTCTATCACCTCTGAACTCTGGTAGGTTTAGCTTCAGAAAGCTAAACATAGAAATTCTGCCCTCCTCCCTATACAACAGGCTCTCTAAGAACCACAGTTGGCTGCACAGGAGCTGGAGCAACAGGTACTGCAGTAGATGCAATAGGGGTTGGCACTACTGCTGGTGCTGGAGGTGGTGGTATATTCTATCATTTTCGTCTCAAATCTGCTAGTTCACAATGCAACTCCATCATTCCCCACATCATCTCCATCCTCCAGGGGTCATCACTCCTCTCTGTCTCCTTTGTAATCCATCAGGATCTGGACGGTCCCTCTGAAATAGAAAATTCCCTGACCAGAGAATCATTAGAGGCTACCTCTGCCTCTCTGGTATCCCTATCGCTATCATCAGACATCTCTGTAAACTATCAGAAAATAAAAAATGCATTTAGCATATTACAGAAACGCAGAACACTCATACATACTCGACGAATACAACAAAATATGATACATAAATTCCTATGCTCCATGGTTTACTTAACTCTACCCATACTATACTTAGTTACTAATCCTCTGTTACCTAATTACTTTTCATCTATAACCTATGCTCTGATACCACCTCTATCTCGACCCATTCTCAAGATGTTACGGTCCTAGGATGCGGAGACGCCAAGGCGACCGGCACCTGTAGAACCCCGTATCACATGCAATCATCTATTATCATCAATTTATTATTCAGTTACCTAATTACTATTCATTTAGCCAATCTATAATCCATCTGTAATTTATACTGCAATTGGTTGTAGCATTAATCACATCATATCATATCATTAATTAAACTTCATTATATGTGATACATACATATTCATAAACTAACTATACCAAACAACCTATGGAGCAGCTAGATCATTAACATACAAAAATAATAGTGTTTATAAATAATTACACTGCTATAATACTGCAGGAATCCACAGAGATATCAAAGCTAAGATTTCTGCCTCCTACTCTATACCTAGAAATGGGAAACAATAAGAGGGTGAGTATATAAGATACTCAGTGAATCTAATATGCATCGACAATAAATATGTACTGTAATATCAATAAGAAATAGGCAGATGAGATAAATAAATCAATATGCTCAAGAGATAACAGAATACAGATTCAAGTATAGAAATGACTGTAAGGTCAATACTCATATCAAAGGAAGGTATATCACATGGACAAGACAAATATAGGGTCATGAAACGTATATAATATGTGTCAAATACATATCAATCTCATATCAATAAACGTAAAATTGATCAAGTCTTATGGCTAAGACTGATGACCCTTCCCAGCTAGGGCATAATAATACAATGTGCACAATGCCGACAGTATGTACCCACTACCTTGTCGGGGCGGCAGCTCTGTCAAATCACATAGAAAATAATAGAAACAAGAAACAAGTCAATAGATACCATTTCACAATAATGGCATCACCAAGTATCAATAATTCATTTTTAGTCAATTCAATGAGCAATAGAACCAAAGGAATAGCAATAGCAAGTGATTATACAATGATCAAGGCTTTGGCAGCCAACAATGGAATGTAATATAAGTTGGTCATATATGAACAAAAAGTTAACGCAATTGGCATGCCATTGTCACTGGCGACGATGACATTCAATTGGTTGGCCTATGGATTTTGAGCTAGGCATTTTGACAAACACTTGGTGAGCAACTTTGGGTGGACAATTTGACAAGGTTTGGGTGCAACTCTAATATTGCCCCATTAATCATTAATAACACACATTATAGGCAATTCCATAAGCATTATAAACACAACAATAAACAACATTAAATGGATCAAATTGGCTTAGAAAAAAAAAAAGCCAAAATGAAGCAAAACCAAAGGCAAAGTGGCAATTAGGGTTTGGCCAATATGGCCCTTTTAAGAATGAATTGCAATTGACATTCTAACTCCTTAGGCATGTTAAATGATGCATAAAAGACTCACCTATCACACCAAACAAGTCACCAAAATTGATTTGCCTCCAATTCTTCAAAGTAGGCAAAATAAGCAATCTTCCTCACTTTGATTATCTACAGCAGACCAACAACAATTAATCCATCCATTAGCTTCCAATTAACTTATTCTAAGCTCAATTAACATAAACTAACTCAAAATCACTAAGCTAGTTTGTACAACTTAGGTTAGGGTTTGAAAAATTGGGGAAAAATACTATATGCATCAATTGGTGCAATTAAACACATTGCCCAGTCTAATTAACATCTATAATATCTAAATCAACTATAAAATCAAACAAAACAACATTTTACCTAAAATTGATGCTTGGGCCGAAAATTCAAGGATGCTTGTTCTTGAAAATTTTTTATTCTCTAAGGTAGAAAATGGATGGAAGATGAAAGATTAAAGGTTTAATTCAAGTTTACTTTGATTTTCCTTAAGAAATTTGAAGGAAAAATCATGAAAGAGAGAAGGGAAAATTTTGGCCAAATGGAGAAGAAGATGAAGAAAATTTTCTAAGTGTGGCTTATATACTAAGTCACAATTGACAAATTTTATTTTGGTCCTTAAACTTTCTTTAAATTGTACTCTTGCCACATTTGCTTTTGTAATTTATTTTGATGATTCTGTTGGAATTTGGATTTTAAAGTGAAGATTCAAACATCTTATTTTTGTTTATACTTTATTATAAAAATAGTTTCAGAGCCGTTCTGAAACTCAGACAGTCCAATTTCTATTATACCCTAAAGTTTCATTTATTTACAGTTTTGCCATCACTTACTTTTTTAGTGTTCCTAAACATTTTTCACTTCTTTCTTTTTACCATAATTACACATGCATATATATGATTCTTTACCCCCTAGTTAGAATCAGAAATTCATCTGTCGACCGGACTGCTATTTTCTCGGCAGCGTTATCGACACCGACGTTTTTCGGAAAAGTTTTTTGTTTGCATTCTAACTGAGTCTCTAAAATTATTTTTAGTCATTTTGATGATTTCAAATGAAATACTGACAAATAAAGCATTCAATTAAGGTAGACTTTTCTAGGGTATTACAATAAATTACTTGGCCACCATTTTCCTTCATGTGGCCGACTCTTCGTTACAAGTTAAATAATAAAAAATTGAGTTCAAATTATATATATTACTTGATAAGACAAATTGAAGATAAGAATGAGCTTTAGTTTTTACTTTAGAATTTGACAATTGTAAAGTCATTTAATAGTATATTTCTTTTAGTCACAAAGCTAAAATAACTTTGGCTTACTTGACCATGCTTGGTCTGCCCATTCATTGCCATTTACATAGGAATATTGACTTTTAACTAAGTGAGAAAATGACAAACTTTAGAGGGTCCCTTTTACCTTTTGTTTGAAAAGTCAAATTTTTCTTATATAATCTTTTATTCCTTTGCTTATTTATTATATATTACCTCAAATGAACTTCTAATTAATTACATTTCATTTATAAACACCCAAATATTGTCTCTGATTCATTCCATTTAACAGTCTATCACTGCCTCCACAATCCCCGGCTCTATAACCTTTAATCTTTGTATCATATTTTCTCCTATCTTCCATTAATTAACTAATCATCGGATCTTATTTCATTCATTACTTTAATTATGTTAGTCTGTCTTATATTCACTCTTCTGTTCATTCTGTCACTTTTGCTAAACTCCTCAAATTTACAGCTATTTTATGCTAGCTTCAAAACTATTTTACGTTCCTATTCTGGACTCTCGATTCTCGTCACTGTCTAATCCTTCCAATTCATTGTTGTATATCTGGTCTCTGTTAGGGTGTTACAATAAGTTCTCATATCCTTTGTGCACCACCTCAATCTTTTGAACCTTTCCTACTTCATAGTCTAGGTCTAAGTCATAATCAACATCTATATTCACCACCTTATTAGGATTAGGTTCCCTAGTTTCATTTATAGGATGGCTAGCTTCTAGGGTTGCTTTCTTGGCTTGAGCAAGACATGGAAAGACTTATTCTAGTGCTTCTTGCAAATGGGCTTCTAAGGTAGCCCTAATTTCCACATCCAATACATTCTTAATGGCACGTTCAAGCTGTTCTTGCTCATTTCCTTCATATTCCATCTTAGCAATTACTTTATTGCGTTCGCCTTCGAGATCTAAAAAGAAACTCTTTTGTATAGTACTATCTCTTATGGATGAGTTGGGGATAGTTTAGGAATCCTTTTCCCACAACAGAGTCCAATTCAACTTTTTGCATATCTTTATTAAATCAAGGCTTTCCTTTTCGCCTTTTCTTTCTAACCTTTCAATTTCTCAATGCCAAATTGTGTGACCCTGTGTTTCCAACCTTTCCCAGTGTTTGCTATGGCTATAAAGCCAAGTATCAGGTATGAATGCATGAATGCAAGAGTTTACTAATATTTCATATTTCCACTAGACCAAACCCTAAGTCTTTGTCACTTATAACTTTATTGATTGATTTAGTAAAAAGAAGGCAGAGTGGCTTTCCTTTCGTGGGTAATTCATTCATATTCAAAATATTGGGGGAAAAGGGAGATCACAAGAAATAGATATTCAAAATTCTTTAAAAATGGTATTATTATAACTTGGTTTTATTTCAAATTTTCTTGGGTTATACCCTATGTAACTCCTCAGCTAAACTGAAAACTTGAGCCACAAAGGGTAACCTAGGGGAAATTTTTGTTTGAATTGAAACTTGTGAATTTTTATGTGTTTATGCATGAATTTGATTGATATGCATGTTATATGATGTGTTTGAAGGAAAAGATGGGGTTTAAAAGCTGTTAAGAAGAAATCAGGTAAATTTGAGTTTTTGATGAACTGGGGGCAAAATGGTCATTTCACACCCCTCGAGTTTTTAATGGAATTAACATCATATTTGATGATAAAAAAGAATATTATGATATGGAAATAGAGATGTTATGAACATCTACTGCATTTTTATATATAGAGATTCACTGAGTATTTTTATACTCACCCCCTTAGTGGTTTATATTTTTCAGGTTTGCTGTGAGGCTCGAATTCCATTGGTACCTTCCATCCTCACCTTGGATTTTTGATACTTGTACATGTAAAATTCCAATCTCAAAAGTATATGTAAATATTTGAACAGTATAGAGGTTCCATAGTACTGTAATCTAAGGAGTGGCATGTATATGTATGTGTGATTGCATTTTTATAGCTTGGCATATAAATCATTCTATGGATATATATATATATATATATATATTATGTTATGTATGGATATAGTTTGATATACAGATATATGTATTGAGTTGTTACTGGAGATCCAGAGGGATCATTGATGATAAAGATACGAGTATTGATGATATAGTATATTGGAAGTGCTTGTTTACTTGTTTCACAGCTGGGCATAGTCATATTATAGAGGATATGCTGTCAAGATTTCAGCGGCATCTTTAAGCTATTTAAGCTGATTATATAAATTGCATGCCATATAGTACAGTTATTTGGATTCTTCGTGGTACTGGTAGCTTAAGCAACACTCATACCCTATAACCGTCGCGGCTTCTAGGTTGGGTCATGACAAAGGTGGTATCAGAGCTAAAGGTTTATATAACCTGTAGTGTTTGCATATTAGTAGCAATAAAAGTGCCATGTAATCTAGGATTTTCTTATATCTTCAAATTGACAAGTCTTTTTCATTGTTTGAAATTCTGCGTACCTATGATATAAACATTCTTATACGTGCTGGGTTGCTTGTTTTTGACTTGTAATAGTGTGCTAAGATATCAAAGAGGGGAAATAGACGTGCTAGACCTATAGATGAGGGTGAGTTTCATAAATCTAGTGAGGAAGCAGAGGTTGCTTCTAATACATCTGCTATATGGAGAACTCAGTCTGAGCCACCCCAGTCATGGAGACGAACTGAGTCTAATTTGATGGTGATGCACCCTGGAGATAGGAGATGCAGGAAATGAGACAAGAAATTTTACAGACCATCCGGACTCATTTTATAGCACAGCCTGCAGTGGAACAACCACTTCCACCTCCAGTATTATAACTCCTCAGCCTAAACTTGATCTGACCCTTAAAGGGGAACTTAAGGGGGAAATTTTTCCTTTCTTTTGAACATGTTAATATTATGTGTTTATGCATGAAATTTATAGTTATGCATGTTATATGAGTTGATTTTATGCATAAAAATGGTTTAAAGGCTGTTAGGACAAAATCAGGTAATTTTGAATTTTTGGTGAACTGGGGGCAAAATGGTCATTTCACACCCCATCGGATTTTTATGGATTTAATACTATATTTGAAGGTAGAAAATAATTTAAGGACATGAAAATGATATTATTAAGTTTATTTGAATAATTGTTGGATAATTAAACCTGGTTGAAAATAGTTCCCGGCAAGTTGCTCAATTGAGGTGTTTGAGGTGCTTTTTTTGAACTAAGGTTATTCTAGTCTTTTCCTTTGCAATATGGAGTTATAGAGTGTATGCAACCTTATGGAATCATTTTAGGCTTGATTAAATCTAACCATTGGATGAAAAGATGAAGAAATGGATGGTTGGATGGCTAGGTTTCACCATAAGTACCATAAACCCAAAGCATAGGATCATGCCTTTGATATTTAACTTGATTTTTCCCACCTTTTCCATTGTTCATCATCATCCTTAGCCAAATATTGCAGAAACTTTCTCTTTCCTCCATTGTTTGGTTCGGCCACCATTCACCCACCTCATTTCTTATTGTTTTCTTTCAATTTTTGATGGAAATATGTTAATTCCATCGTCCTAAACACTAATTCAATTTTTGAGTACCCATAGCCTTCTTGAACTTATGCCAAAATTGAGAAGTAAACTGTATACCCCTATCCGATATAATCATCAGTGGCACTCCATAAAGCCGTACAATCTTATCAACATAAAGTTGTGAATACTGAATAGTTGAGTAACTGATCCTCGCTTCCAGAAAATGAGTAGACTTCGTCAATCGATCCACTATAACCCATATAGAGTCATAACCCTGCGTAGTCTTCGATAAACCGACTACAAAATCCATAGTAATCTACTCCCATTTTCACTCAAGCAACTTTATCTCCTGAACCAAACCAAACGGCTTTTGATGCTCAAACTTAACCTGCTAATAGGCTAAGCATATAGAAACAAATCGAGCTACATCCCTCTTCATACCAGGCCACCAATAAACATCCTTTGGATTATAGTACATCTTTGTAATTCCTGGATATACACTATATGAAGAATAATGAGCCTCTCTCATAATCTTATCCCAGAATCCATCTATGTGTAATACCCTATAAAAGCATAACATGTTTTTCTGAATAAAGTTCTCAGTATGTGGTTTGAAATTATCGAAATGACCTATGATAATTTTAGAAACTCAGTTAGAGTGAAAACGAGAAACTTTTTCGAAAATTATCATTGTCGATATCGTTGTCGCAAAAATAGTAGCCCAGTCAATGGATGAATTTCTGATTTTGACTGGAGGATAAATGATTATGTATATGCATGAGTTAATATAGTAAAAAGAAAGATGTGAAAAATGTTTAAGATCACTGATAAACTAAGCAATGGCAAAATCGTAAATAAAGGAAACTTTAAGGGTATAGTGGAATTTTGACTGTCTGAGTTTCAGAACGGCTCTGAAACTATTTTTATTAATAAGTATTAATAAAAATAAGATGTTTGAATATTCACTATGAAATTCAAATCACGACGGAATTGTCAGAATAAATAACCGAATGAAAATGTGGCAAAATCATAATTTAAGGAAACTTTGAGGATCAAAAGGAAATTTACCACTTGTGACTAATATATAAGGTTGCCTTAGTTTTTTTTTTTTTTTTGCCCATTTCTTCTTCTTCCATCAGTAGCTTCTCTTCTCCATTTCCAATTGATTTTTCCTCCATTTTGTTAAGGAAGATTGTTGGAAACTTAATTTAAACACCAAATAATTCATCCTCCATCAAATTACATCCATAAAAATCAAGAAAATTTCAAGAACACCACACTTGAGGATTTAGGCCATTTCAAGCATTTGAGGTATATTGTGATTTTGTTTGATTTTATGGTTTAATTAGTGTTATTTTATGTTAGTTAGGTTGGGTAATTAGTTTAATTGCCTTAATTGATGAATTAAGCATTTTTGCCCAATTTTCAAACCCTAAACCTAAGTTGTATGGATGGATTTTGTGTAATTGAGTTAGGATGTGTAAATTGAGTATAGAATAAGTCAATTGGATGTTTATTGGTGATTAATTGATGGTTACATTGTTGTAGAAAATTCGTTTGAAGAAAATTGTCGATTTTACCTATTTTGAGAAATATGAGGAATTTGGTAGCAAAGCAATATTGATTAGTGAATTGGAGTGTTAGGTGAGTTTAATATCCATCATTTGTTATGCCTAAATTGTTAAAATGCAAATCGGAATCCATTTGTGAAAACCCTAAAGTGGCCGAACCACTTTAGGGCAAAATTGCCTAATTTTGTTCTTGGTTTTTGTCTTGTTTTTCCATGCCAAGTTGATCCATTAGATGATGTTTATTGAGTTGTATATAATTCCTATGGAATTGCTTACAATGTCTGTGTTTGTTCATAATTGGGGCAATATCAATGTTGCACCAAAACCTTGCCAAAATGTCATCTCATTGTTGCACACAATATGTTTGATAAAATGCCTAGCCTAAAAATCCATAGGCCAACCATTTGAATTCCATCATCGCCACCGATAATGGCATGCAATTGCGTCAACTTTTTGGCCATAAATGACCAATTTATGTTTGATTCCATTGTTGGTTGCTAGACATTTGGTCATCGTATAATCGATTGTTATTGATGTCTTATTGACTTTATTGCTTGTTGAATTGATTTATGATGAGTTATTGATATTGGTGATGCCATTATTGTAAAAAGGTATATATTGATGTGTTATTGTTTCTATTTGATTCTAAGGTGATTTGACAGAGCTGCCGCCCCGACAGGGTAGTAAGTTCATACTGTCGGCAATGTGCATAATGTATTGTTATAGTACCCTGAAATAGGAAGGGATGTCCTAATCATAAGACTAGATGCATCTTATGTTTATTTATATGAGTGATTTGTGCTTGACACATTTCTATGCATTTCATGGCTCCATAATTGTCATTTCCATCTTATTTACATGATATACATTTCATTGATGTGATTGTTTACTTATATACAGTCATATTCTATACTTGATTCTGTATTACAGAGATTTTGAGCAGATTGATTCATTTATTTCATATGCTTATTACTTATTAATATTCCATTACCTATTTTTATTGGTCGATGCATATTAGATTCATTGAGTATCATATATACTCACCCTCTCACTGTTTACCCTCTCAGGTGCAGAGTAGGAGGTAGAAATCTCAGCTTTTTGACTCTCTGTGGATTCTGCAGTTTTGTAGCTGTGTAATTATTTTAAACACTGTATTATTTTGTATGTTCATATCCTAGCTGCTACATGGGTTTAGTACGGTATAGTTAGTGTATGAACATGTATATATGGGAATATTGGAGATTATTAATGATATGATTATGGTATTTAAAGAAAGTTACAGAATGAATGATAGAGTGACATAATGAATAGTATTATGTAAGTGTATGATTATAGACTGTTATGTTATTGATGATGGGTATATATGTTTCCGCTGCGATATTTTGATTGCATTGTCGTGATTGATGGGTTCTACGAGTGCCGATCGCCTCGGCATCTCCCGCACCCTAGGACCATCGTGATCCTGAAACGAGTCATGACAGAGGTGGTATCATAGCACTAGGTTGCTAATATCAGAGCTTCGTGTTTGCAGATAACAGAGCATAGGTTACAGAGGAATAGTAAATAAGTACAAAATGGGTAGAGTAAAGGGAACCATAGAGCATGGAAATTCATGTATCGTCTTTTATTGCATTCGCCAAATGTGTATAAGTATTCTGCATAACTGTAATATACTAAGTACGTGTTCTATTTTTCAGACAGTTTTATAGAGATGTCTGACGGCGGAGACAGAGATACCAAAGAGGTAGAGGTAGCCTCTAATGAGTCCCTGGTCAAAAAGTTTTTATTTCTGAGGAATCGTCTAAATCTCGACAAACTACAGGAGATATAGAGAGGAGTGATGACCCCTGAAAATATGAGATGATGAGGGAATGATGGATTTACGTAGGGAACTGGCAGAATTGAGGCGAGAATGACAGAATGTACGACTACCTCCAGTGCTTGCAGCAGTGCCACCCCATGTTGCACCTGCTGCAGTACCAGTTGCTCCAGCACCTGTACAACTATCTATGGTTCCTGGAGAGCCTATTGTACAGGGAGCCCACTGAGTTATTGATGAGGGCGGAGTTTCTATGTTTAGCTTTCTAAAGCTAAATCTGCCAGAGTTCAGAGGAGATAGAGGCGATGAGTCAGTCGATTTTCTTGAGGAGGTTGAGAAGGTAGTTAGGAGACTACCTTGTACTGATATCCGAGCAGTTAAGCTCATGGGTTTGTTACTGAAGGGGAAAGCCTAGACATGATTTTCTCGTAGGATAGAGCCCAGATTGTATGGCGATCATCCTCCTACTTGGGCTGAGTTTAGATAGGGACTGATTGATGAGTTCCAGACAGAAGGGGTTAAGATCAAGAACCTGATACAGTTTGAGCAGCTAGAGCAGGGTAGTAGGTCAGTTGAGGAATATGCTGAGGAGTTTATCAGACTATGTAGGTATGCTATGCAAATTGCTCCTACTGAGGCAGATTTGTTTGCCAGTTTTTGGAGGGGTTTGCATGCTTCACTGTATAATGCCCTTCTAGCTACAGAGTTCACATCTCTGATTACTGTCATCAATAAAGCTAATCAGATGGAAGAAAAATATAGGTCAGAGAGAGAGAAGAGGGATCAGAAGAGAAAGGGTGGACCAGGATCATAGAGAAGGAAGAGGGAGAGCAGCTCCCAGTCTAGACAGATTGAGCCAGTGCCTAGGTTTGATTAGAGACCTTCGGCTGGTAGTCAGAAGAGGAGGACACATAGTAGGGGCCCATCAGTGTAGTCTGCACCTTCCTATTCCCAGGGTTCATCTAAACCTACTACACATATGCCCATTGTGCCTACTTGTAGTTTTTGTGATAGAAGACATGGAGGGGAGTGTCAACAATGGTCAGGTGCTTGCCTGAAATGTGGGTAACATGGTCATTATATTAGCAGATGTCCCTTATGGGGTAATTAGCAACCATCCGCTATAGTTTCTTAGCCTACTATTCAGATGAGTCAGAATGTTACTCAAGAGGCTCCTAGTAGGGGCAGAGGCAGAGGACAAGCATCTAGCAGTAGTCAGGCCCCAGTAGGCAAAGGCCAGGAGTGAGTGTTTGTAGTGAACACACAGGAGGCACAGAGATCTAGCAATATGGTCACAGGTACTATTTTGATATAGAATGAGATTACTGATGCTTTATTTGACTCTGGTGCTACACATTCATTTGTTTCACCACAGTTTGCACCTAAGTTAAATAAGGAGAGACAGTTGTTGAGTATGCCTCTAGTGATAACTACACCTATGGGGGAGAGTGTAGATGTTGATTATTATTATCCTGCTTGTGTGATAGAGATTGATGACAACATTCTGCGTGTTGATTTGATTGAACTGCTTGTGTTAGAGCTTGATGTAATCCTTGGTATGGATTGGCTAACTACACATCCTCCAGTTATTGATTGTTATAGAAAGAGGGTTAGATTCTAGCCTGAGGGGCAGCCTAAATTTGAATTCCTGGGTGATCAACGGGAATTCAAAATTAGTTTTGTTTTTGCTATCCAGGCTAGAAGGATGATAAGGAAAGATTATTCAGCCTACTTGGCTTATGTGATTGATGTGCAAAAGATTTCTGTAAATATTGATCAGATATCAATGATTCGAGAATTCTCTAATGTTTTCCCTAATGAGTTACCAGGTTTACCCCCAAATAGGGAGATAGAGTTTGAGATTGAGGTGTATTCAGGCACCGATCTGATATCCATTCCTTCGTACAGAATAGCACCAGAAGAGTTGAAAGAATTAAAGGTGCAATTGCAGGAGTTATTGGATAGAGGATTTATTAGACCTAGCAGTTCTTCGTAAGGTGCTCTAGTATTGTTTGTGAAAAAGAAGGATGGGTCATTGAGAATATGCATTGATTATAGACAGCTAAACAAGATGATAGTGAAGAATAAATATTTGTTGCCATAGATTGATGATTTGTTTGATCAGTTGTGGGGTATCAGTCAATTCTCTAAGATTGACTTGAGGTCTAGGTATCACCAATTGAGAATCAAGAAGGGTGATGTGCCTAAGACTATTTTCAGGACTCGTTATAAGCATTATGAGTTTCTAGTGTTGCCATTCGGGTTGACTAATGCACCTGTTGCATTTATGGATTTGTTGAGCATGGTGTTTAGGCCATTCTTGGATAAGTTTGTCATAGTGTTCATTGATGACATCCTTATCTATTTTAGGAGTGAGGAAGAGCATACAGAGCATCTGAGGATTGTATTGGAGACACTTCGAGAGCATCAGTTTATGCTAAGTTGTCTAAATGCCAGTTCTGGGTAACAGAAGTATGTTTCCTTAGTCATGTGATTAGTGAGGAGGGTATTATAATAAATCCTCAAAAGGTTGAAACAGTTGCAAATTGGCCTTGGCCTTCTAGTGTTTTAGAGATTCGTAGTTTCCTTAGTTTGGCAGGATACTACAGGTCGTTTGTGAAGGATTTCTCTCGAGTTGTTACTCCGTTGACTAAGTTGACTCAGAAACAGGAGAGATATCTGTGGACTGATGAGTGTGAGTACAATTTTCAGACTTTGAAATCTTGCCTTACGAGTGCTCCAGTGTTAGCATTTCCATCAAAGGATAAGAAGTATACAGTGTATTATGATGCTTCTCGAATTGGATTGGGGTGTTTTTGATGCAGCTTCGAAGAGTGATTGCCTATGCTTCTCGTCAGTTAAAGAAGCATGAGGGAAACTATCCAACACATGATTTAGAGATGGCAGCTGTAGTGTTTGCATTGAAGATATGGAGGCATTATCTATATGGGTCTAGATGCGAGATATATACTGATCATAAGAGTTTGCAGTATATACTTCAGCAGAAGGATCTGAATCTTTGACAGTGCAGATGGGTTAAGTTTCTAAAAGATTATGATTGTGAGATCCTTTACCATCCGAGCAAAGCTAATTTAGTAGCTGATGCACTAAGCCGAAAGTTAATGGGCAGTCTAGCTCACATCTCGGTTCTCAGGAGACCTTTGATCCGTGAAATGTAGGAGTTAGTTGTTATGGGTGTAGACTTGGACTTAGGATCCCTGGATATAAACCAAGCTTTGATAGTGCAGTTTTAGGTTAAGCCACTATTGATTGATGACATTAAGGTGGCACAAGATAGGGATCCATATCTATTGAAGCTAAAGGGGGATGTTCAGAATGGAAAGATGTCAGAGTTCATAGTAGAGAATGATGTATTGAAATGTGGGAAACGGATATGTGTACCCGACATTGATGGGCTACGAGACCAAATTATGAGAGAGGCTCACTATTCATAGTATAGTGTACATCCTAGGATTACTAAGTTGTACTATGATTTGAGAGATGTGTATTGGTAGTCTGGTATGAAAAGGGATGTAGCATGATTTGTTTCTACATGTTTAGCCTGTCAGCAGGTTAAGTTTGAGCATCAGAAGCCGTCTGGCTTGCTTCAGGAGATTGAGTTGCCTGAATGGAAATGGGAACAGATTACTATGGATTTTGTGGTCGGTTTATCGAGCACTACACGGGGTTACGACTCTATATGGGTTATTGTAGATCGATTGACAAAGTCTGCTCATTTCCTTGAAGTGAAGATTACTTACTCTGTAGCTCAATATGCACAGTTGTATGTGGACAAGATTGTATGGTTTCATGGAGTGCCAGTGATGATCATATCGGATAGGGGTACATAGTTTACCTCTCAATTTTGGCAGAAGTTCCAGGAAGCTATGGGTACCCAATTAAGGTTCAGTATAGCTTTCCATCCACAAACTGATGGACAGTCAGAGAGGACCATCCAGACTTTGGAGGATATGCTGAGATTATGTGTTCTAGATTTTAAAGATAACTGGGATCAATATCTGCCACTAATTGAGTTTTCCTATAACAACAGTTACCATTCTTCTATTGGAATGGCTCTATATGAAGCACTGTATAGTAGGAAATGTATATCTCTAGTATGTCAGGTAGAACTAGGAGAGAAACATATAAAAGGACCAGAATTGATAAAGGAAATGATGGAAAAAGTTCTTATTATTAGAGATCGGATGAAAATCACGTTCAGCAGACATAAGAGTTATGCTGATCCGAAGCGGAAGGATGTTCATTTTGCAGTTGGTGACCATGTCTTTCTTAAAATCTCACTAATGAGAGGTGTTATGAGATTTGGCAAGAAATGGAATTTATCACCAAGATTTGTAGGCCTATTTGAGATACTTGACAAGATTAGCAATATGGCTTACAAATTGGCTCTTCCACCAAATTTGAGCCATGTTCATCCAGTGTTCCATATTTCTATGCTGAGAAAATATGTGTTTGATCCATCGCATGTATTGGAGGTACAAGATATTGGGGTTAATGAAGACTTGTCATTTGAGGAACTACCAGTTGAGATTGTGGATAGACAAGTCAAGAAATTGAGGAACAAAGAAATCCCAATCGTTAAAGTACTATGGAGGAATCCGCTGATGGAAGAGTGCACATGGGAAAGCGAGTCGGACATGAAGGACAAGTATCCATTCCTGTTCGATCATTGATGTGTATAGACATATGTGTATATTTAAATTCGAGGACGAATTTATTTGAAAGAGGGTAGAATATAATACCCTATAAAAGTATAATATGTTTTTGTGAATAAAGTTCTTAGTATGTGGTTTGAAATTATTGAAATAACTTATGATAATTTTAGAAACTCAGTTAGAGTGAAAACGAGAAACTTTTTCGGAAATTGTCGGTGTCGATATCCCTGCTGCAAAAATAGCAGCCAAGTTGAATGATGAATTTCTGATTTTGACTGGAGGGTAAATGATTATGTATATGCATGAGTTAATATAGTAAAAAGAAAGATGTGAAAAATGTTTCAGATCACTGATAAAGTAAACAATGGCAAAATCATAAATAAAGAGAATTTTAGGGGTATAATAGAATTTCGAAAGTCTGAGTTTCAGAACAGCTCTGAAACTATTTTTATTAATAAGTATTAATAAAAATAAGATGTTTGAATTTTCACTTTGAAAGCCAAATCCTGAAGGAATTGTCAGAATAAATAACTGAAAGAAAATGTGGCAAAAGCACAATTTAAGAAAACTTTGAGGACCAAAAGGAAATTTACCATTTGCGACTTAGTATATAAGCTTGCCTTATAATTTTTTTTTGCCCATTTCTTCTTCTTCCATCCATAGCTTCTCTTCTCCATTTCCAATTAATTTTTCTTCCATTTTGTTAAGAAAAATTGTTGGAAACTTGATTTAAACACCAAATAATCCATCCTCCATCAAATTCCATCCATAGAAATCAAGAAAATTTCAAGAACACCACACTTGAGGATTTCGGCCATTACAAGCATTTGAGGTATTTGTGATTTTGTTTGATTTTATGGTTTAATTAGGGTAATTTGATGTTAGTTGGATTGGGTAATTGGTTTAATTGCATCGATTGATGCATTAAGCATTTTTGTCCAATTTTCAAACCCTAAACCTAAGTTGTATGGATGGATTTTGTGTAATTGAGTTAGGATGTATAAATTAAGTATAGAATAAGTCAATTGGATGTTTATTGATGATTAATTGATGGTTACATTATTGTAAAAAATTCATTTGAAGAAAATTCCCGATTTTGCCTACTTTGAGAAATTTGAGGACTTTGATGGCAAAGCAATTTTGCTTGGTGAATTGGAGTGTTAGGTAAGTTTAATATGCATCATTTGCTATGCCTAAATTGTTAAAATGTAAATTAGAATCCATTTGTGAAAAACCTAGAGTGGTAGAACCACTTTAGGGCAAAATTGTCTAATTTTGTTCTTGGTTTTGAGCTTGTTTTTCCATGCTAAATTGATCCATTAGATGATGTTTATTGAGTTGTATATAATGCCTATGGAATTGCTTACAATGTGTGTATTTGTTGATAATTGGGA
This sequence comes from Aleurites moluccanus, assembly GCA_948193065.1. Lineage (NCBI taxonomy): Eukaryota > Viridiplantae > Streptophyta > Magnoliopsida > Malpighiales > Euphorbiaceae > Aleurites > Aleurites moluccanus. The sequence goes on from CANXYC011710161.1 coordinate 24,746, forward strand.
TAATGTCAATATTGCATCAAAACCTTGCCAAAATGTCATCTCATTGGTGCACACAATGTGTTCGATAAAATGCCTAGCCTAAAAATCCATAGGCCAAGCATTTGAATGCCATCGTCGCCACCAATAATGACATGCCAATTGCGTCAAAATTTCGACCATAAATGACCAATTTATGTTTGATTCTATTGTTGGTTGCTAGACCTTTAGTCATCGTATAATCGATTGTTATTTATGTCTTATTGACTCTATTGCTCATTGAATTGATTTACGATGAGTTATTGATATTAGTAATGCCATTATTGTAAAATAGTATCTATTGATGTGTTATTGTTTCTATTTGATTCTGAGATGATTTGACAGAGCTGCCACCCTGACAGGGTAGTGAGTTCATACTGTCCGCATTGTGCACAATGTATTGTTATAGTACCCTGAACTTTGAAGGGATGTCCTAGTCATAAAACAAATGAGTCTTATGTTTATTTATATGAGTGATTTATGCTTGACACATTTTTATGCGTTTCATGGCTCTATATCTGTCATTTCCATCCTATCTATATGATATACATTTCATTGATGTGATTATTTACTTACAGTCATATTTTGTACTTGATTTTGTATTACAGAGATTCTAAGCAGATTGATTCATTTATTTCATCTGCCTATTGCTTATAGATTTTCCATTAACTATTTTTTTTTGGTCGATGCATATTAGATTCACTGAGTATCATATATACTCACCTTCTCACTGTTTATCCTCTTAGGTGCAGAGTAGGAGGCAAAAATCCCAGCTTTTTGACTCTTTGTGGATTCTGCAGTTTTGTAGCAGTGTAATTATTTTAAACACTGTATTATTTTATATGTTCATATCCTAGCTGCTCCATGGGTTTTGTACGGTATAGTTAGTGTATGAACATGTATATATGGTAATATTGGAGATTATTAATGATATGCTTATGATATTTACAGAAAGTTATAGAATGAATGATAAAGTGACATAATGAATAGTGTTATGTGAGTGTATGATTATAGACTGTTATGTTATTGATGGTAGGTATATATGTTTCCCCTGTGATATTGTGATTGCATTGTAGTGATTGATGGGTTCTACGGGAGCTGGTCGCCTCGGCATCTCCCGCACCCTAGGACCCTCGCGATCCGGAAACAGATCATGACACTATGTCAAGTACACACAACCGTTCCCCACACTTCAGTACATCATCCTCTATTGTAAACTTTGATAACTTGCCATTCTGAACATCTCCTTTAAGCTCCAATAGATATGGATCCCTATCCTGTGCTACCTTAATATCATCAATCAATAGTGGCTTAACTTGAAATTGGGCTATCAGAACCTAGTTACGATCCTGGGATCCCAAATCCAACTTTATACCCATATCAGCTAACTCCTTCATCTCACGGATCAATGGTCTGTTGGAAAACAAAATGTGAGCTAGACTGCCCATAGACTTCTGGCTTAGTGGCTCAGTGCATCTACCATTACATTAGCCTTACCTTGATGGTAAAGAATCTCACAATCATAATCTTTAAGCAGTTCAACCCATCTGTGCTGCTAGAAGTTCAGATCCTTTTGCTGAAGTACATACTGCAAACTCTTATGAACAATATATATCTCACATTTAGACCCATACATATAGTATCTCCAAATCTTCAGTGCAAATAATATTATTGCCATCTCTAAATCACAAGTCAGATAGTTCATCTCATGCTTCTTTAATTGCCAAGAAGCATGAGCAATTACTTTCATATTTTGCATCAGAATACATCCCAATCCAACTCTGGAAGCATCATAGTACACTGTAAACTTCTCATCCTCTGATGGCAATGCTAACACTGGAGCACTTGTGAGGCAAGACTTCAAAGTCTGAAAACTGCTCTCACATTCATTTGTCCACTGATACCTCTCTTATTTCTGAGTTAGCCTAGTCAATGAAGCAACAATTTTCATAAATCTTTTGTAGTATCTTGCCATACCAAGGAAACTATGGATATCAGAAACAATGGTAGGCTGAGGCCAATTTGCAACTACTTCAACCTTATGAGGATCTACCTTGATACCATCCTTACAAACCACATGCCTAAGAAAGCACACTTTAGTTAACTAGAACTGACATTTAGACAACTTAGCATACAGCTAATGCTCTCGAAGTGTCTACAGTACAATCCTCAAATGTTCTGAATGCTCCTCCTCACTCTAGGAATAAATAAGAATATCATTTATGAACACTATGACAAACTTATCCAAGAATGGCTTAAATACCCTATTCATTAGATCCATAAATGCAGCCGGTGCATTAGTCAACCCAAATGGCAATACTAGAAACTTATAATGTCCATACCAGGTCCTGAAAGCAGTCTTGGGTACATCTCCCTTCTTGATTCTCAACTGGTGATACCTAGATCTTAGATCAATCTTTGAGAAATGACTGGCACCCTATAATTGATCAAACAGATCATCAATCCGTGGCAACATATATTTTTTCTTTACTGTCACCTTATTAAGCTACCTATAGTCAATACACATCCTCAGAGAGTCATCATTCTTTTTCACAAACAACACTGGAGCACCCCATGTAGAATTGCTCGGTCTAAGAAATCCTTTATCCAATAACACCTGCAATTGCACCTTTAACTCTTTCAATTTTGCTGGTGCCATTCTATACGAAGGAATGGATATCGGATTGGTGCCTGGATACACTTCAATCTCAAACTCTATCTCCCTATATGGGGGTAATCCTGGCAATTTATTAGGGAAGATATCAGGAAACTCTTAGACTACTGGTATCTAATCAATCCCATATGGAAGTCTTATGCATATCTATCATATGAGTCAGGTATATTGAACAACCCTTTCCTATCATCCTTCTAGCCTGGATAGCAAAAACAAAACTAATTCTAGATTCACACCTATCACCCTAGAATTCAAACTATAGTTGTCCCTCAGGCTGGAATTTAATCCTCTTTTCATAACAGTCAATAACTACACGATGTGTCGTTAGCCAATCCATACCAAGTATCACATCAAACTCTAATACAGGCAGTTCTATCAAAACAACATGCAAAATATTATCATCAATCTCAATCACATAACCAGGGTAAAAATAATTCACTTTTACAGTCCCCATAGGTGTAGCTATCTCTAAAGGCACACTCAATAATTGCTTCTTTTTATTCAACTTACATGCAAACAGTGGTGAGACAAAATAATGTATAGCACCAGAGTCAAACAATGCATCAACAATCTCATTCTGTATTAAAATAGTACTTGTAACCACATTATCATATCTTTGTGCCTCCTGAGTGTTTACTGCAAAAACTTGCCCCTAATCTCTGCCTCTGCCCCTACCAAGGGCCTTTCTAGCAACATTCTGACTTATTTGAACAGTAGACTAGGACACTATAGCAGATGGCTACTAATCACCCCACAAAGGACATCTGCTAATGAAATGACTATACTGCCCATGTTTCAGGCAGGCACCTGTCTGACGTCGACACTCACCTTCGTGCCTTCTACCACAAAAACTACAAATAAACACACTAGGTGTAACACCTCAACCCAAAACCTATAGGAACCCTTAAGGGGGACTTAGGGGAAAATTTTTTCTTTCTTTATAATATGCTTATATGATGTGTATATGCATGAAATTGATAGTTATGCATGTTATATGACCTAATTTTAGGCATATAAGTGATTTAAAGTCAGTTAGGATAAAATCGAGAAATTTTGAATTTTTGGTGAACTGGGGGCAAAATGGTCATTTTTCAGCCCCTTCGAGTTTTTATGGATTTAGCATTATTTTGAATAAAGAAAAGAATAAAAGTGAATGTAAATGGACTTATTTTATTTATTTGAAAATCATACAGAAAAATAAACCCGGTTGAAGACAATTCCGGGTAAGCAGCTCAATTGAGGTG
>CANXYC011710225.1:0-10490 GCA_948193065.1 Aleurites moluccanus
ACAATAACTCACAAACATATAAAAATAAATTTGTCTTGATTAAATTAACTAATTTCAAAACATTTATGATTGAGGCTTCTCATAGCCTTAGCTACAAAGAAATTTAGTTCATATTAAATCTAACAAAAATCAATAATTTTAAAAAAAAAAAAAAAAAAAAAAAAAAAAAAAAAAAAAAAAAAAAAAGAGAGAGAGAGAGAAATAAATAAATAGTTACCATTTTTTGCTACTCTTGTTTGTAGTAAGTGACGAATGAATTGGTTATGAGATAAGATTTATTCATATGCAACTTTGTTAGAAATTTAAATTATTGAATTTTTCATTGATGTATGTGATAAGGTGAAAATGATGTTTGTGAAAGGATACTATTATTTCACTTGATATTGCTGGAATTTTGAATTGAGAATTGATTTAAATTATTTTCAAAAATTGTTTGAACTCTAAATTTTAGCATTATTCAAATTTTTATTTTTGTTTTTAGTTTTTAAGTGTTTATTTGCTTGAGAACAAGCAAAAAGCTAGATGTGAGGGTATTTGATAGGTGTAAATTATATATATTAGTTTTATCCAAATTATTTAGGGTTTTAGGTGTTTCTTTTATATTTTAATTAGTATTTATCTATTTATTTTATATTTATTTTGTATTTATCTTTTTAGAAATATTTGAAAAAATAAGCTGAAAATTACTGTTTTAATGAAAACATGAGCATGTCTATCAGGAGACATGGGCATGTGTCAGGATGGAAGTTTATAAAAGGAGCTGGGCATTTTTAGGGCAAAAAGAGGAGAATTTTGAGAGAAAAACAGAGGCGGCTATTATAGAAAACAGAGGAGATTAGTGAGCAAGCAATCAAGATTAAAAGAGACCCAAAATCAAGAAGAATCACTCTCCAATATTTTCCATTATGGTTTCTACCTTGTTTTCTTTGATTTTTGTTAGATTTAATATGAACTAAATTTCTTTTTAGCTAAGACTATGGAAAGTCTAAATTATACAATGTTTTGAAATTAGTTAATTTAATCAAGGCAATTTTATTTTCAAATGTTTGTGCATTATTGTTCTTAATACTATTAGGAGTTTGATCACCTCTTAATTGAATTGATTTATATGGATGTATTGAGAGAGAATTTAATATGATTGACTATGGTAATTCATGATGTGAATTGAATGATATATAGAAATATATATACATAATTCATCTGTTATTTTATACAAGTCTTCTTAAAATTTAATGCATTTTTATCTCGAAAACTCTACTAGAGAAATCTAAGGGTAAGTAGGGTTAATATATTTTGAGAGAATATATTAAATAAATTAGAAAAATTTCAGTTTATGAAAATCAATTTTTATCTTGGATAAATTAATATATTGATATACATTAAATTGATTAGGTGGACCAATAGTTTTAACTATCTCAAATTATTGTTGATTGTTTATTAGTTAATTAATATTTGTTTGTTTTTAATTCAGATTTTTAGATTTAATTATTCAAATTCCAATTTAATTCGAGTTTCTAAATAATTTTAGATTAATTATAGCTTTAATACTTGTTTTATTAAATTTTCGTGGAAACGATATTTTTGTACTACTTGATAACTAATACACTTACTAGGGTTATAGATTTATAGCTATCACTACCTACGATGCTTTTTAATTTCATATGCAATCTCCAAGCCCACTTCCTCATAACAAAACCCATAATCAGCATTTACGTTTTTATCACAAAGTCCACTAGGCCCATCTGTAGTAAATTGTTTACCCAACTTAGAACCAACTCCTACATTTCTGCCTAACAACACAATTGAATTGGATACAATCAGCCCAACGTTATCCACTTTATCATCAACAAATGTCCTCACCTGCTCCGAACGTGTAGGCACCAAATCAGGAGACTTCCACCGCCGGTCCTCCACCTCTGACTACCCTTCCCTCAACCAATGTTCTCCACTCACATTAGCAGGTCTACCAATAGAAGCTCGCAACCAAGCTTCCCACTCCCTTTTGATTTCAATGTCATTTTTAGTAAAAAAATAAACACTACAAAACTTATCTGAGTGCACTGGCAAACCATAAATAAAATAAAATGTTGGCCTTGAAAGTAATAATAAGCCAATCGCCCCCTGCTTTTTAATCTTTTTCATTTGTTTCAATGGCTGTCGAACATCAATGGAGACTCGAATGCACATATAAGTCCTCCATAACTTAGAAGAATGTTTTACATCATACACAACAAATGGGCCAATGAAATTCCCTAGCTACTTTCCTACTCCCTCCGCCATATAACCCACCGGTAAGTCATGAATTTGTACCCATAACGACACAAAATGAAGTGGAACATGAGCAGGAACCTCCCCAACAACTAGTTTATGTAACAACAATAAGAAACCATTAAAACTTTATGGACCACCCTCCAAAACCCTATTCATATCAATAAGATGAAAGAATTGGAACAAATAGCGTTGTGATGGAAGTTTCCGAACACATAATCCCTTAACGGGTTACTAGATATTGGCCGATCAATTCTCCATAGCGTTAAAATTAATTTTTTTTTTTTTAGTAAGGAAACCTCCCACCAAGCAAAACTCCTATGAAACAACTGTGGCTGTAGCAGAGAAATCATCAAGCTCCATCGCCTCCTCTTCATCATCCATCAACAAGAGATTATGAAGTTGATCGGCCATTGTAATCAAATAACTAGAATTGAACAGTGCAATGAAAAAAAAAACCACCCTAGCAACATAGAGCAAGAAAACCCTAGCCTACCACAAAGGAAGGATAAAACTTAAAAAAGTAAATAACTTTGAAGTTTTAAATTTAATTATAAATAATAAAATTTAATTTAATTTAATTGAATTACATTGTATTTTTATAAAATTGAATTTACTAGAGTAAAAATAATATTTTTTCATATTAAATATGACAATATAAAATTTAAAATTTTATAAAATTTATTTATCTAAAAAAAATTCTTATCTCTGCATATATATATATATATATAATGTAGAATTATAAAATAATAAGATATCAAAGTGAGCTGTGATAATTGCATGCGCCGCTATCTTAGACAGAAATCGCATCCCACCTCAATTTCTAGCTGTTATCTCAATAGTTGAGTGTCTTATACTACATAAAATCAAAATATTGCGTATTTCAAAAATATTGTAAATTTTATCATTTTTAGCATTTTAATTATTAAATATATGTATTCTTTTATGGAATGATAATTTACAATAAACATTAATTATAACCATATATTATATATATATCAAATTTTCTTGACCCTAAAAGTAAATTCAAAGTATTAGTATTTGTATTAAGTATAGACTAATAGTAAGTTGGGCTTTATAACATAATATGATTAATCAATATGAAATTTTCTATACACATTCCATTATATATTTACACTTCCCTTAAATGATAACTGAGTAAAGTCATTGAGTTAAACTCAGTTAACACTTGACAATATATATTGATTTTTATCCGGATCATCTAGAAAAGTAGCTCACATTCAACGAATTTCGGTCTCAACTCTAGTATCATGTTAAAGTTTATAGATTCTAAGAATCAAGTCAAAGTATTAGCATTTATATTAGGTATTAAACTTATAATAAATTAGATTTTGTAACACAAACTAAATTATTTGGGTTGAATTATCCTTCTTATTATAAGTTATTCATATTTCTTATCATTAATCAATGTAAAATTACTCATACACATTTCATAATATATTTAACTGTATATATCTGCATTATTATAGTCTTGTACCATGTACTGAATATATAATTGAGAAAAAAATAATGGAGCTCAAACTTTTTAAGAATTGAATAACTATCATTTGTATCCCCAGATAGGAGGAGTATAAGATTTTAAGGAAAAAAATTAATTTTTACTATGTAATCATAATATTATTTGGGTCTATCAAATATTTTTGATGCATGTATCCCAAAAAGCAAAAAGAAAAAAAAAAGGTACAAAAATGTTGGACAATGGAATTGTTATAATTCATTGAATATTATACTTTACAGCATGCGATTAGCTAAACTTCAAATGTCATAATTAAATCTTAGGAATACCATAACTGGGTAAGGGTGGAAAAACACTCATCATGAAAAGTTCGGAAAGTTTTCTAGGAATGTAAATATAACATGCATTTAATCCTCATCTTTTGGTGTATATATATATATATATATATATATATATATATATATATATATTATACTATTATTTGTTTGGTTCATCTTTTACAAAATTTTGTAGTTAATACTCCACTGTAATTCATTGACTTCTGTTGTAGAAAGGCATATGCATGCTCTCAATGAAATTTGCTCACTGAATTTTGATTTTTGATATCATATATATATATATATATATATATATATATATGAAAGACTAATGCCTAACACTACAATGGCCATTTTATCATCTTTATGCCACCTAATTTTTACCAAGATGGTAGAAATCTCTTACCCAAGCTAGTGCAAGGAGTTTGCTTCATCTTAAATTGATGTAGACTATGCATGTGGAATCATTGGTTAATTGCCCACTAATGTAATTGGTTTTAATGGGTTTTTTTTTTCTGGAAAATTCTTGCCATCTATAATTCTACATTTACCTGGAATCTGCCTAATTTAGCTATAGCGATTAACTGTAAACTATTAGAATTAAGTTAATTATTAATGATTAATTAGTAGTTAGTTGTAGGCAGCTAAGGATTGTCATTGATTATGAACTATTAGTTAATTCAATAGTTGAATCTAAAAGTAACATTTTTTTTAAATGTTTAATGTATATTTTAAACTATACTTTTAAATATATTTTATCAAACCTCACCCTTAACTTTTTTGAATATGAAAGTCCAACTAAAAATTAAAAATTAATCAAATTAATTTTTTTTTTATACTGAATGATTATCAGGTATAATTCTTCAGATTAATTATATAATAAATAATTTTTAAATATATAAATCAAATAAAATGGTGTAGTTTTGAATTTGTCCAAAATAAAAAAATTTAATCTCAATTAATATGAAAAAAAATCTGAAAATTCATTATTGACATTTTGTTAATTATTGATTCTATGTATTCCAGATTGTTTGCAACTACAAATGGTTGTTAAATATCATAATTAATTTAGCCATATATTTAATTAAACTGCACTTGTGTTTTTATTTGCTGTGTACTTTCCTTCATAATTCAAACTTTTATAATTAGTAGATAAAGATTCTCACCTATAAAATTCAATTATGACATATTTGACCAAAATAGTCCTATCAATATAAGTGTTCTATTTTCCTACAAAAAACAATTATTATAAAAAAACAAAAATTGAATTGAATTATTTACACAAATTAGTCAAATTTATAAAATATAAACAATTTATTTTTCTTAGTATTTGGATTACACTATGCAAGTTATGTTTATTTCAAGATTTTGATTGTTGTTGGAAGAATTTGTAATTAATTAAAATTTTAGAGTACATTTGTTTCATTTAGAAATATTTATTTAAAATAAGGTGGGGGTTTGGATTTTCAATTTAAAAATATTAAATAAATTAATGGTATCCATAATATTTGGAATTATATATAATTTGTTTAAATTTAATTTAATCAAAATATTCGAATCGATTTTTTATTTTTTATTTAATTTAATTTAATAAATTTTTTAAATATTGAAACTCAACTTTTATTTATTTAGTTTGGATTAAAGCTTGAAAGGATCCTACATGGTCTAATAGTTTTATTCAATTTCATATTTCATTAATCAATGATATATATTTTTTTTCCATTATAGTCTTTAAATTTTTTTATATTATATGTACATAAATAAAAAATTAATAATAATTATTATTTTATAAAATATTTATTATTAAATTAATTATTTTTTGATCAATTTTAATTGGATTACAATTAACTCTCATGATTCGTGATTTTCTGTACTGGATTTGAAAACTACGGGTAAAAATACAACTAATAATAATGATAATATAAAAAGAGAGACCGGAGGTGGGACCCGCAAAAGATACGGTCGTGGGGTTGGGAGCGATGCCCTAGGCGGTCAATGCGGAGGAGAGAGAAGGATTTAAGATTTTGTTATTTTCTGGCCCTTCACTCCCACGTGCCAACGACCTCATACGTCTTCTAGTCGCTTTCATTACGCTTTGGTCAATTCAAAAAATAATAATAAAACGAGAATTGAGCTGCTGTCATCAAATAAATAGACTCACGAGTCATGATATTATTTTATTATTAAACAAAATAAAATTCAACTCATTCACTCAAATAGTTTATATATGATTTTTTTTTTTTTTTTTTTTTTTTTTTTTTTGTTTTTTTTAAAAAATTAATTTTTTTAATAAATACCAAAAAAAATTTTAATATAAAAAATTTTTTATTTTAAATTTTTATTTATTTATTTATTTTAAAAAATAAAAAAAATTAAAAAAAAAAATTTATATTTTTTTTTTTTTTTTTTTTTTTTTTTTTTTTTTTTGCTTTTTATTCAAAATTTATTGGAGATAAGATATCCCTAACTAATTTTTAAGATCTAAAATTATTTATTTAAAAGTTTATTTTATTTATTTCTTATAAGAATTAAATCAATTTTTAGAGTTACTGAAATTTGTTATGATTGAATAGTAATTTCCATTTATTATTAAAAGGACTTGGAAATGAAATTTTGGATAATATTAATTATAATTCAAGAGATATTAATTTTTTAATTATAAACCATTTAATAGAATTTTAAGGTGGGACAAATAATGATTTTAATTTAATTAAAAATCTTAGAGGCATTGGATTATTATGAATTGTTGTGGAGATATGCTTGAATATGTTTATTGAAAGGTGTAAAAATTTGAAAACAATAAAGTTTTGAGTTAATTACTATTTTCTCTATATAGAATGATTTATTACATTATTTTTTTTTTTAAATATACTAATTTTCTTCTGATAAATATCATAATATACTACTAGATCTTTTTGTTTAATTTTATCATTAGTCAACTCTATAAAAGCTGTAAAAAGGCAGAAATACCCTTACTCTATAATTTTAATTAATTATATTCTATTTTTATTTTAAAAAAAAATTTTTAGGGTAAAAAAATATATTTTCATACTTTTGACAAATTTGAAAATAAAATTATTTTTAAAAAATATTTGGAAAATATTTTGTTAAATTATTTTTGTTTTATTTTTTAAAAAATCAAAATTTGGAAATAAAAAATAACAAATAAAAAATAAAAATATTTTAAAAAAATATTTTTTACTTTTTATTTTTAAATTTGTCAAAAATATGAAAATGAATTTTTTATTTGTATTAAAAAATTTAAGAAGAAATAATTTAATTCTTCTTAAATTATTTTTTTAAAATAAAAAATAACAAATAAAAAATAAAAAAATATTCTTAAAAAAATATTTTTGTTTATTTTTTATTTAAAAATTTTTCAAAAATATGAAAATAATTTTTTTAACCTTAAAAAAAATTTAAAACAAAAAATAGAATGTAATTAATTATAAATAAAGAACAAAAGTATTTTTATCTTTTTACTATCTTTGTAAGGTTGACTAAGGGTTAACTAATGACAAAATTGGACGAAATGATTTAATAGTATATTATAACATTTGTCAGAGGGAGTTAATGTATTTTAAAATTAAGAGAAATTTAATATAATGGATTATTTTATAAGGAGAAAATAATAATTAACCCTAAAGCCTTTTGATATGATCTTGAATTGAATATTGTAGGATATCCGGTTCTAAAGATAAAATCAAGAGCAACAAAAATTTGTCATTTATGAGGAGCTATAGTTCTTGTTTAGGAAAAAAATTTGGAATAAGACCTTTTATATGTTATCTTAATTCTATCAAATTTCAAATAAATTTTTACGGCAAGTAATTAAGTTGTATATAAGTTCAACTTGTGATTAATTGTATATACACATATGATAAATGACTTTAATGATGTTAATTGAACATAAACTTTATAAGTTAAGAACTAATTTATAACAATTTAATTGTATTTAATAATTTGTGATATATAATATGCATGTTTATATAGGAATTGAATTTTTTGCATTACCATTCAAAGTGAAATAAGTAAAAGTCGTCTTAATATTTGGGCTTATTAATTATTTTGTGGAGCTTATTAAAGTGAGGGAATATATGAAGGAAATTTAAATATTAAATACGTGTTTCTTGTGTGAATATTGGTTGAATAAAATAATTAGTTTTACTTGAAATTAGAAGTTAGAGAAGACAAATTATATGTAATATATGTAATAGTAATTGTAGTATATTATGTCACTTAGAAAAATATGTAAATGTATGATGTACATATGTAATTATTTGCATTTGATGTTTGATATTTAAATTTTATTTACTTCTTACACATTATTTTATTTATTTGTATATGCTATTTTTTTATTTGGAGTGAGATAAATATTTGACCTCCCATGATATACCTAGATTTTTTTTAAGTTTTCAGCCTTATATATTATATAAATTCGTCTTGTGAGGAATAATCTGATATATACTATACAATGCTTATATATTATAAAGATTTTATATGGATCTTGGAGCTTATGTGTGTATATGGACTATATACTACACACGTGTAAATTTTAATTTTTAGTTGGAATTCTTTTCTATTATTTGATTTAAATAATTATTTATTTTAAATAAATTTATAAGTATGTGAGAAAAATTATTTGTATAAGTTATATGTGGGATTTATATGTTCTTATATTATGTGATTTAAAAGAAAGTATTTAATGATTTAATTAGATCATTATTTATATTTAGGTTATTGTTAATTATTGTATATGTGCTACGTATGTATATATACTTAAAATATTTAAGAAGACAGGTTTATTTCCTATCTTTATATATTTATTCACTGAGCGCGTAGTTTGTTTACTTCTTTAAATTACAGTTTTTTATATTTTTGTCCTTTTTTTAGCAAAACATTCTTCCTTTCTTTCAAAAGTCAAGTTAAAATCTTAAAAATAGTTATGAGTAATTACTTTTAGGAGATTTTACTTGATTTTTTAAATATAATGTTAGACATATGCATAACTTGTAAATGATTATTAGTTGTAATAATTTGTATTTGATTTGTCATTATATAATACCCAAGACTTCTAAACCATATTTTCACGAGATAAGTTAGTTAATGCTATTATGAATCATGACATTATTGTTATATATATATATATATATATAACTGTATGAACATGTAAATATGCATGATGATACACACATATATTATATATATGTGTGTGTGTGTTATCATACATATTTACATGTTCATACAATTGTTAGATAGCTCATATATTTATATTAGATGATTAGATTAAGTTTGAAAGTTTATAACTTATCTTTTCGGAGTAAAATGGAAAAGTCGAAATCAAATCTAAATAAAGTTGAAATTAGGTTGAGCTAAAGTCTAACCAAAATAGAAATTAATCATAACATGGTCAAAATTAGTCCAATTATTATTTAAATGATTTACATATATGTGCTCTAGCTGACTGTAAATCAGTTTTTTAATTGGATTTGTATATTATGAGATATAGTCATGAAAGTGAAACCTGCTCGGATGGTATTTCTAGAAAATCATAATAAACTTTCAAATTCACCATACATTGTGCAGTGTACATTTAGAGTTGAATTTTTAGATATGTTATAGTCTCATGTGTCTAGTTTAAGTAGAAAAATGATTCAAGAAGATTGGATATATGTAGAATAAAATACAAGTGATTGAACAAGTGCAACCAATAATATTATAATAGTGACAACAATAGTAGAAGCCCTATAAATAAAGACAGATTCTCATTTTCTTGTTCAACTGAATGTCATTTGTTTATCATCTTCTTTCTTCATTTCATCATCTACTAAAATCTATAAAATTTTATCCATTCTCTAAGGCATTAATCCTTTAATTAATGCATTAATCTTATAAAAAAAAATACTTCAAATTGACATTTAAAACATCATCAAAACTAAAATTCTTCAAGAACACTCTTATTAGAGAATAAAGGTAAATTCTCCAAAGATTACTTTTTGTTATGGATTAAGACTATTGGTTGTTAGATAAGTTATTTATAAGTTATCGGTAGTAAGTATGAGTATTTTGGCTAATAGTAATGGTTGATTAGAAAGTTATAGCAAAATGATGAATAGTAAGGTGAATAGTATTTATTTTTCTAAACCTTCACTTTTCCTTTAAAAGTGGCAAGATTGTTGTTAGAAATTATGTATGGACACCTTAAGATGTTAGAATCTATAAATATTCACTTAGATATTTATAATTAGGAAAAACCCTAATTTTAAGGTTATGAACATGAGTTAAATAATGTAATATCTGCCATTTTTGAAGTGTATTTGTTGATTTTTATGTTTGGAGAATTTTAAAGATTTAAATGAGAAGTTTGAAAATTTCAGAATCTTTTGTTTTGAACTGCAGCAGAATTCAGTGTTGACCATTACTTGCTC
>CANXYC011710444.1:0-14484 GCA_948193065.1 Aleurites moluccanus
ATATTTTTTTTTTATATATAAAAATATTTATTTATTATATATATATATATATATATATATATATATATATATATATATATATATATTTCTTTATGTTAAAAAATAATAATTTTTTAATACATACAAATTATTTATTTAAACTTAGTATTAAATTTTTAAATATTTTATGAGACTAATGAAATTCTTTGAAAGTTTTTGCATTTATTAGAATGAACTTATTTAAATACACTTATGTTTTTATATAAGCTAAATTTTTAATGTCTTATTAAATAATATTGTAGAATATTTTTAATGTATAAAGTGAATTTATATTAATTATATTTAATGGATACTTTATGTGTTTGAATTTAAAATTAATTTTTTATGTAAATTTATTATTATTTTCTATTATTATTTATTAAATTTTATAATTTTAATAATATAAAATTTAAATGAATAATGAAATCCCCTAAAAAATAGAAATTCCATGAGATGAGAAAAAGAATTAAATTATTCTCGTACATGACGAGAATAAAAATGTGAATTTTCCTGTTTCGTCTTATTATTATTTAAAAAATGAGATAATTAAATTAATATATATTAAAAAAATAAAAAAATTATTGTGAGACGAATGAATTATAATATAATATTTAAAACCAAAAAAAAATCCTACCAAATGTCGCGTTTGACAAAGGAAAAAAAAAAAAATACGAATCCCATCATTATATCGTGCTTTGGAAACTTTTGTTTATACGGCTATAACTCAATATTTAAATATTATAATCATCAATAAAAAAAAAAAAAAACATATTAGATAGTATAGTATGATGCTATATAATATTATATTAGATTCATTGATTTTAGACTATCATTGCAACAATCATACACTAAAATACGTATTGAAATTAACTAATGCAAATTTATGATTGGTATTTTTCATATTTATATGATTCATTATTTCCTTAACTCTTCGTGATGTGATATGATGTTTTGATCTGGTTTACAAATGAATATCAGGGTCTAAATCTCTCTAATAAAATTAATGTTAAAAAAAAAAAAAAAATACTCTTCATGGTGTGTATTTATGAAAATTCACATATCTTAAATCACCAGAAAATAAATAAATAAAGGCTATAGACATGCCAACAAAGGAATTCCCCAGCCTGAGATGGCAAAACAAAGGACTAGGTCATATATTAGCAAAGAGTTTAACAAGGACGGCAAATCAGCAGCAATAATAACATTATCATAATGAAATTTTCAAAAGGAATACGTATATGATATATAGCTAAAAATTAACTATTTTCAACATTCAATGTGATTTGGCAAGCATAAGCTCAATTGATTTGGAACTCATTCAATAAGTTCATGCTTTCTGAATCAGCAGGATCCCTTCAACATTTAAAAATTAATTTGAAGTTGAAACCCATTTTTATTCTTCCTGTTCTGCTGAAAACATTTGATGACCAAGTCTAAAAAGACGACTGAACAAGAAGCTTAATATTAATCATGAGAACATAACAGTTTATTCAGTGAAGCCACTACAATTGTTCCAGAAAATATCAGTCCTTGGAGAACTTCAGTTCATCCACAATCAATACCCATGACAAAGACATCACATAAAACAAGATATAATATTGTGTTATAGAATATAAAGCTGAGACACGTATGCTAAAACTACGAGAAACACACTACCCCAACCAGTTGAATAGTCTAAATAGATGTGCTGTGTAACATTACCTATTACAGAAGGCAACTTTTCCTAATTAAAGCTTCCCATCTACCCTGGAATTTCAAAGTTGACAGAAATAATGATAATCGCAAATGGTAGCTAGGCCAACATTGATAGGATGTGAAAACGTAGACTTTTGAAGCACTTCAACAAAGCTTGGTACACGAATCTGGTTTTCTTTAGCCATCGTGAGCTTTAACATTTCTCCTAAAGAAGAGGCAAAATCTTTTATTTGAAAAAACAATACTTAATGCATGTTGATTGAGAACATAAAATGTTTGCATAACAAATGTCTAAAAGTCTTCGAAAATGATTTCCTGGCTTTTATATCAATAAGGAAAGAGTTAATAATATTTGAAGCCAGATAAATATATGATATGAAGTTTTAGCTATGCAGGTCAACTGATGTACCTTAATATAGCAATTTTTGTTGCTTGCAAGTTTAGGCAGGAATTAGTTGACATACAGATCTCTAGCAAGCTTTTTTAAATTTCTTTTTTAAATTTTGATGCTTTATCAAAAGATGGAAACTACATGAATGAACTCATGAAATAAACATAAATGCAAGACTCAATTTATTAAACAATGTCTATGACAAATATTTTCAGAAGTTTTTTTTTTTTTTTTTGATAAAAATTTAATTGGAATCTTAAAAATTAGTTTGAAACTATTTTGTCAAAGAATACATTAGACAATTTTAAATTTTTAATCAATAAAATTTTGGACCTACAAAAGACTTTACATTATTCTACTTATAGTTGAAAATAAGCAAAAATAACAGTTAAGAAAAACTTCTTCTGGTTGTTGCTCGTGGCTAGTAACAGTTGGAGATGTCAAAATGCATAAATTTTCCTTCAAAAATTACTTCTAGTTTTTTCTTTGACAGGGAAAACATTAGTTTTTTTTTTTCTCTAACAGGAGAAACATTTAGTGGGTTGGCATTGCGGTTAAACTGTTTTTCCCAAACTGTGTTTAACTTATTTGGAGCTTAAAAAATCATGGTTTGTGAAAAGCTATATTTTTCTTTTGCTTTTCTCAAATCATGGTTTACAAAAACCAATTTAAAAAAATTTAAAGTAAGAAAATTATCAAAACATAGTTTCGGAAATCATGTCCAAACTCAATCCTAAACTAACCCTTAAGCATCCCAAACACTGGAAAATAGGGACTTCTGGAAAATAATTTCTGGAAACAAGCAAAGTTTCTAAAGTTTCAAATTGCTTAATGACTTCAAACAAAATTTTATAGCTCCTGAAATAGTATTAAAGGACATTGTCTCTCTTTGGGTAAGTATATTCTTTAACCAAAATTGAAGTGTTACCTGGTCCTAACAGCAGCATCCAATAAGGTCTTACATTCCCTCGAAGGCTTCTGTTAAATCTGAATCTACAATGTGCATGTCACAGTTGAGGCTATCTATGCTAGAATCTAAGATCCAGAACTATCCTACTGTCTACACATACAGAGAAGATCAACTCTTAAACCTGAAGAGAATATAAGCAACAAAACAGTTAGTATGTAGAGTTGTAAGCAAAGAAATCACACATGAAATGTAAAATTTTCCAAGTATCCAACTTTAATTTGCAGCCTGCAGCTTCAGGAGATCAAACCAAGTTTTCCGCTCAAACTATCACATCTGACTCACCCTCCAGGCATGAGGTGACTACATAATTATATGAAGGAATAGAAAGGAGAGCAAGACAGAGACATCAATTCATGTTTTACCAATGGCAGGCAACAGTACTAATAAACTTGAATAGTGGGTATAACAAAGTGGATATCCATCATTTAGTAGCTGAAGGCTTTGATCTTTCTTACCAATAAAACAGGATTTAAATGCCACTCATAAGTCACTGATAGGCCAATGGAGATTGATAACTGTTAGCAGCTTCCAAAGCAAAACACAATTGTATGACAAGGTAAATGGAACAGAACAGAAGAATAAGCATTCAAGAATACCAGTTAATTGCAAACTTTTTTTCTCTTTCATTTTTTTCAAAGCAAGATCCTACTAATATCAGTTAATGATGCAGAAAGCGAACAGAAATACAATTACATATATAGCAGTTGATACCTGTTAATAGGAACTCTTATTTATTTATTTTGTCAACTTCATTTATGGGAAGAAAGGATCCCACAAATACCGGCAAATCGATGCATAAAATGACTAAGGATAGAAGTACAGTGGATAGAAGTACAGTCTACAGAATACAGACAAAGCAGTCCCAATGCATCAGGAAAAATTCTTACAGTTGAACACCTAAAATGCTTTTAACAGGACAACAAGAGTACACTAAGCGGACTGATTTACAACTAATTCCTAATCATATATATTCAGTAGCTCTTACTTACCATAAAGAGGCCCTCTCCCATTTCAGACTGCAATATGTAACAATAAACAATAAAATGACAATGGAATAATTTTTCAACTGAGCTAATTGAGTGTGGTTGTAAACAACCATGAATTGCATCCATCTGCTTGCTCCTTTTTTTTCTTTTTTTCTTCTGGAAAGAAAAAAAAAAAAGGTTTTTAGGGACTAGAGCAATCTCACTTCAACATAATCAACAAAAAGTCTCAGTTTTGTAGTTCTCTGACCAAATCTACAAACAACACATGAACAAGAGAAGGCTAAATAATGAAGATCATAGTATTATATTGCAAAATAAATGAAAAATGCAACAATAGGATATCCCACCTTGCAGGGATCTGACAATTTATAAAAGCTGCAGGAGCAAAAGAATCAAGACTTATCAGATGGAACAAATTTCCTTTGCATCATTTCACCATGAAATTCGAACTGCTGTCCTAGACCACACATGTTATATCAACAATGGCAGACTACAGTACATGGGTTAAACTAAAAATAATCATCTGGGACAAATCCCCTTTGCAGCATTTCATCATGAAATCGAAATGCCTCCTTCAAGTTATCCTGAGAGACATGCCCATTTATCAAGGCTGTGTACGTAGATCTGTCAGGATTTACTCCTTTCTCAATCATTTTCCGTAAGATCAATTCAGCCTCCTGCATTCTACCTTGCCAACAGAACCCATTTAGCATTACATTATATGTAATGACATCAGGCAAAAGTCCTTCTTTTTCCATCCTATTGATCAGAATAAAAGCTTTGTCCATTTTTTCTTCTCTTACAAATCCATTAAGGAGGGTGTTATATGTGATGCTATCAGGAAGAACTCCATTAGAAATCATCTTGCCCAAGAATTCATCTGCCTTTGATGCATCACCTGATCGGCAATAGCCCTTTATAACAGTGTTGCAAGTGATTAGAGTAGGTTTGATGCCTTTCTCAGTCATCTTATCCCACAATCTAAAGGCCTCAGATACAAAGCCAAGATTACAATATCCATTTATTAATATGCCATATGAAATGTGGTTAGGAAATATCTTCCTAGAGATCATATCATTCCATAACTCATCTGCTTTCTCCATTTCACCTATCTTGCAAAACCCATCAATTAAAGTGTTGTATGTCACAATGTCAGGTTTGATATTCCTTTGGGTCATTGTTCCAAACAAGCTTAATGCCTTATTCATATTCCCATCCTTGCAATGTCCATGAATGAGTGTAGTGAAAGTATAGAAATCTGGAAACACACCCCTTTCCACCATCTCATCAAACAGCGCATTTGCATCTGTGAGCATCTTCTGTTTGCACAAACCATTTAATATTGTATTGTACGTAACAACATCCAAAACACAACCCTTTTCCAGCATTTCATCCCGCATCTTCAAAGCCTCCAATATCATGCCATTTCTACAATAACCATCTATAAGAATAGTGTACATCACATTATCTGGAACCACGCCAGATTTCTTCACATCTGTAAAGTATGCTAATGCCTGATCAAGATGTCCATTTTTTGAGAACACACCGATAAGCGAACTGAAGCTAACTAAATCAGGAGCAACATCTCTATGCAACATTTCACCAAATACTTCTTTAGCTTCCAAAAAATTGTCTTTTCTACAACATTCAACAAGCAATGCGTTATAAGTGGTTGTATCAGGACTCAACCCAATGTTCAACATCTCATCTAAAACTCCCTTTGCTCTAGCATATCTTCCTTTTCTACACAACCCATTTATAATAGCATTATATGTATATAGACAAGGTTTCAAGCCCTTAACTGACATTGAGTTCATTACTTCAAAAGCTTCGTCTAAAAGCCCTTCACGACAATATGCATTGACAAGAGTATTATACGTTACAATATCTGCAAAAATTCCTCTTTTCTCCATATCCCATAAAAATGTCTTAACATCATCAATCTTGTGGTCTTTACACAATGCATTTACCATAATATTTAATGTATAAACATTCAATTCAATCCCACTTCTAACCATTTCCTTATGTACTTCCCATGCCAAATCAACCCAACCCATTTTCACTAGGCCTCCAAGAAGACTATTACAAGCATTTATAGATAACAGAAACCCTTTACTTCTCATAATTTTGAATGCATCAGTCCCTTCCTTTAACTTCCTAGCTTGCACATAAGTCCTAATTAGCAAATCAAACACCAAATTATCCAATCCACAAGTACTACTAATTGTTATCAAGGATTCAACACTCTCAACTGTTGAAGCTCCACTTCTCCTAATCATCCGAAGAATCAGAGCTTGCGCATCAGATACTCTTCTGCTACGTACCAAAACATGAATCATTGCACTCAAGGATATTGATGAATGCTTAAAATTCTTACCATTTAACACAACATGATCAATAAATCTTTGACCTAGTAGCAGACTATCACGGCAACGATATAAAACCTCAACTATGATCAATGGGCTTAACCGAAAATGATAGTTGTGCAAAGAACTTACATTACCTTGCCTTAAATTCAATAGAATTTTCTCCACCAAGAATGAATTGGGTACTGCTGTTGATGAAATTGGTTCTTGGCTTGGATTTTGAGAGGCCTTTAGGGTATGAAGATATCCAAGCCCATATTTTGAACTAGGATTCAGAAGAGAAATTGTAGAGTAAAGTCCTTTGCGGTTGTTGCGGATTCTGTGATACTGTGTCTGAAAAGGGGTGGAATGGATGACCATGTTTTGTGAAGTATAGTTGTTTCAGGTTCCTTTTCGTTCCCTTTTTTTTTTTTTTTTCCTTAGAAGTATGGACAGTTTTGCTCAGAGAGAAGGAGAGAGGGAGTTTTCAGCGAGCAAGCAGAAAATAGGCCCTTTTTCTTTTTCCTTCTATTCAACTCCGCAACACATAAGAAATATGCTTCACATGCTTGAATTTTAAAAAATAACATGGAAACTAATGGTTACTGTGTCAAATTTCCATAAAATTTTCTCGGGTAGGGCTTGTGATTTAAGGGGGATCAAAGGTGAATATACTGAAAAACACCCGCCCGGAACTGCTTGGGATTAAAATAATAATAACAATAAAAGCATAACTATATAGGTAAGCCGCAAATTTATTTCTTTAACTTTTATAAGTCACAATGAATTGCAAAGTTTCCGCAAGTAAATTAATTTTCATGATTTATTGAGCTAATTTTATAAGTGGTTCTTGAAGTATTGATTAATATATAATGTGGTCCTTAATTTTTAAAACGTAATATAAAAAATTTTAAACTTTTAATTTATTTTCATAGAACTGCCTGAAATTATTATTATTTATATTTTAACCACTCAAAATCCTTTTTTTTTTAAAAAAAAATTCAAAAATACTATTTTCTTTACAACTTGACTTTGGTACCTTTGCAAATTTCAAATTGCAAAGTTCAAAAAAATTGCAAAGTTCTCTCTAATTAGTCTGCTAAGAGGCAAAATTAAAGAGAGTTACTCCTAAAGATTTTCAAAGAGTTTTTCTTTTATTTCTGATTTCTTTCAGCTTCTTATATTCATTGTGATAGCAAGAGCTGACAACAAAACCCAAAGAGCCTTTGTTCTTGATGAAAAAAATCCTCAAACTCACTCTTCTAAGAGTTAACTCTTTTAAATTTTTAAACAGTTTGTCTATAGAATTATTTAGAGAGTTTAAACGATTTATAATAGAATTCAATAATCCTATTACTAGATCTTTGCCTACACCGTGATCTAGGTGATAACAATCGGGATAAGAGCAATATGAAGAATTACTAGTCATCCAACAACTATGCAAAAACATCAAGCCTTTCTAGATAATGAAATTTATTAAATTCAAGTTCTTGGTCTAGAAATTTTTTAAGTTCAATGTCTTCTTTGTTAGGCCTCTCAAGTCTTTCAATCATTCCTATAACAACGGGTAGTTATCTTATTCTCTATTCATATAAAGCAAAGAAAGAATCCTGTAGCCTAAGACTGGCACTCAACTCTTCCCTTCTAACTTGATTTAAAGCTAGACCTCCAAGCCAATTTCTATTAGCAAATCAGTTAGAAAACATAAACATTTAAACATAAATTTAAAACATTTATGAAATATATACCTTTGTAAATAGGGTCCACTAAACTTCTGCAACAGCTTTAGCTCTCCTTCCAAGCCTGTCACTAGAAATACCTTTAGAGAGGTATGTAGGATATGACTTACTGCCCTTACTTGGTTAGGTCTTACTGCAACACTCCTGGATATTAGACTGTTTTGAAGGATGAAAGGTATATAGAAGCAAAATTATCATACAGAAAAAGACTTGAAAAGACTTTTCTTAAAGAAACTCTGCATTTTATTTCGCTCCCCTTTTTCTATAAGTTGAAGAGGCATATATAGATTTTTTTACAAACGAAGCTGGTGTCTTTATTATTGTTTGCCAGCTCAAAAGTAAAATAATTAATACAGTACAATAATTACGATAGATAGCTGGAATAATATGCCAGCTTTACAAAACTACAAAAATAAACAGACAGTTGGTGCCTCTGGTACTATTCTCCAGCTGTATTCAATACAATAATTAAATAAAGATAATGACAGCTTTAATTTTACAGCTAAGAAGTCCTTATCTAGAGATAAGCTCTTTTCATCAGGACCACAAATTTTAAAACTACTTTGGCCTATAGTGCTTTAATATCTGCAGCTACTTCTGAAAAGTAATTTCTCATTTATCACGCTGAGGCTGACGTCATGAATGACGTTTTTGTCACTCTATCTGTAAGTTAGTGACTGAGGCATCCATGCTTTCTCTTAGTTCTGCATAATCCCTAGCCATCTCTTCTGCAACACATTGCTCTATGAACTAAGCAACCTTCTTCTAGACCTTTATGGTTTCAGGTTGGAAATCCAGACTTGGATCTAAATCCACTAGTCTTAGAAATAATTTTTGTGCATCTTCTTGTCCCTTAATCATGGACAATACTCTTATAATGGGAGTATATTGGGACCAGATAGTAACAAATACTTTACCATCTCTGAGAAGGACATAATTGCTTGCACAAATTGCCTTCTCCATGTTAGTTTTGAAATTTTCAATTCTCACAGCTCGGGTAATAATCTTATTTTCTTTATATATGTTAAAATAAAAATTTAAGTTCTGATTATTAACCTTCTATGGGTTAACAAATTCCTTAGCCATAACAGGATAAAGATCCCAAATTTGATAAGGATAATGAACAGTTTCATCCTCACCACAATCCATAATTATGCTAACAATATAACTGGTAATTATTTTTGAGTCTGAACTCAAGAACTCTAAGGATTCCTACACAACAATTGGAAGTGATTTACACATATCATTATCGTTTCTATTGATTTCGATAATTTTTGTCAGTCCTGCATTTGTATAGTGGAGACTTTCTTTCACCATTTATGAGGGAATTCTCAGATTTAGACCTCCATATCCTTGCCAATGGATGTATGGATATAACATAGAACACTAAATGAAAGAATGATCTATTGAGTCCACCTTTCTAATCTTTCTTGTATAGGCCACTTCTGGCTGAATGTATGAACTCATTTCATTAAGAAGTTTATCCCTTTCCATTACTAACTAAAGGAAATCTTCTTCATCCTTTTTACAGATTTCAAGCTGTTTTTCTAAATATGAAATATATGAAACAACTTCATATACAAAGTGTTGTAGTTACTGGAAGTTTCTTTTGGCTAATCCTTCATACAATCTAGAAAACAACATAGATCTGTCTTTTGAAAGACCATAATAGTACTTTATGAAGTACCAGGCATTTTCATCCTTACAGATGTTTGAATTCTTAGGGTTATCTACCCTCATGATCTTCATGAATTCTTCATAAATGTCTTCATATTCATTTTCAGATTCTTTCATTGTGATTTGCTTAGGAGATTGTTGGATTACCTGTTTTTTGAATTCAGATGTTCCAAAAATAATATCCCAATTTAATTCATCACAATCAGGATTTTCATCCTCAAAGTTTTTATCAGCGTTATCCTCTTCACGAGTTTGGTTTGGAATATGTGAAGATTCACTGGCCTTTCCACTAGCCATGTGTTTGTGATCTGACATATCACCAGGGTTTTTACAACTCTCATCCTGTAAAGGAGTTTGATTTGGAACTCTTAAATGTTCATTGGCATGTTCACTGGCACGTTGATTTGGAATTGATAAAAATTCACTGGCACGTTCAAAAGCCTCTTGGTTTAGAACTCGAGGTTCTTTGGCACTTCCACTGGCCTTTTGGTTTGGAACCGCTGAAGGTTCATCGACATTTCCACCAGCCTTCTTTGAGCCATCATGGCTACCCTCCTGTGAAGCAGTTGGGCATTACGGCCTTCCCATAGTGACCAATTCACCTTCATCCTTTTGATGAAGTTCTTCTTTGAATCTTTTTACCTATTCAGAAGTAAGCCAAGTTTTTTGGCTACTTTTTCATAAAAGTCTTCAGAGACATGCGCTTTTGGCTCTTGAGGCTTTTTCTCTTCATTCTTTTGAATCAAGGATTCCTCCTTTGGCTTTTCATTAGCCGTTTTTGGACTAACTAGTTCTTTCAAACTCGCTGGCTTCTTCTTAGGACATTCTGTAGAGATATGTCATTGAGATTTACATATTTAGCATATAACATCTTTCGATGCTACAATTTTTCTTTCGTTATTGAGCAACCAGAGCCATCACTCTTGGAGTCTTTACTTCCTTTCTCGATTTCCTTTTGCATTATTTTCAAGTATGACTCTTTTTTTTTTTACAGATCTAACATAGTTTTTTTTTGAAGCAGGATCTATATGCAAAATTAGACAATTCACGAGAAAGAGAATTAGATATTACATTTTTATCAGAAGGAATACATTCAATATCAAACCTGTAATAGCTAAACCATTCTTACAATCTTAAAAGTCTAGTTTGTCTAGCCTCTTTAAGATTCAGATTCATAAATCCTTTTACATAGGTTGAATGTGTTCTAATTACGAACCTCTTAGGAGTCAGGAAGATGTAAAAGGCTTTTATACCATTTTTTACCACTAGGACTTCCTTTTCATGAATTGGATAATTAATTTCTGATCCTTTAAAGGTTCTAAACCAATACTTACAGATTCATTCTGGTTTTCTACCTTTGATTTTTAATACTGCTCTTTAGATTTTTTTTGAAGCATATGCCTCCAAGACTAACTCATATGCATCTGACGGTAAATTAAGACAAAGCAAATTTTTCATTTTTCTGGATGACAACTTGAGTGTTCTCATCATCCCAAAACCAATGAACTTTATTAAATATTTTCTTTGATATTTTTCCTAGGTATATGGAAAGATTTTTTACGAACTGTCTAGCATAGTTAGCAAGTCCACATAATCTTTGCACTTGCTTCATATCTTCTAGTTCATCAGGAAAGTTAATAAATTTTTCAAAAATATGGCTTTGTAGCCTAATTTTTCTTTTTTCAATTTCCATTCCTAAAAAAATTATATTTTCCTTAAACCATTATATCTTTCTTTCAGATAGAATCATACCTTCATATTTGAAGATATTAGTCACTTGTTCAAGGTGACTCATATGTTCTTTTTCATCTTTAGTAAAAACTAACACATCATCTATATAAACCACACAAAATTTTTTCAATGCTTTAAAGACATTGTCCATTTTGTGTTGAAACATGCCTGGAGCATTTTTCAAGCTGAATGACATTACTAATTATTCATACAACCTTTGAGGTGCATTGAAAGTTGTAAGGGCTACAGAGTCTTTTCCCATCTTTACCTGCCAATAACCATTTTTTAGATCAAATTTAGAAAAGATAGAAGGTTGTTTAAGACTTACCCTATTTATGAAATCTCCTGCTATAGGGATCTTATAACTATTATCCTTTGTTGCTTTATTTACCAGACAATAGTCTATAACCATTCGTGTTTTTTTCCGCACCTGTTCTGCATGGTTTAATACCATAAAGGCTGGACTAGAATGTGGGCTATTACTATCCCTAATCAAACCTTTTTCTAGCAATTCAGGAATCTACTTGTCAAATTCCTCTATCATCTCATTGGTATATGTTATATTTCTGGTTCTGATGATAGTGCTGGGATTTTTCAGTTCTAATTTAGCAGTTATGCCATTTAGCACCCATAACTTTAGCGGATCTTCACTAAAATTATCAGTTAATTTTATAAGAAACTTATCCCATTTAGTTCCTTTCAACTAGGGTCGTGTAATAGATTTTTCTATTACACCTTGTGCTTTAAAACACATTTCTTCGTACCAAGAGGTAACCTCTAACTCTTAATCAAATAAACAATCTAGCCAAGTTTCACTACGCTGGGCTTGCACTCTGAATGCTTGTTCACATGATATAGATCCATACAACTCTGATATTTTAACTGGATAAAAACCAAATTTTAACTTATTTTTAGGATTGGTTACAGAGTAATTTTTACACCTCCAATCGAGATGTAATCATCGTCTTGCATGAAAGGTTTATTTTCTTTTTGTCCCTTTAGGAAAGCTTTTCCTAAATGATATATGCATCTAGATCAAGGAATGTCAGGACCTTATCAATAGTAAACTTTTGTCCACTTATGATAACAGGAACTTGTTTTGCAAATTGTGTCACCAAGTTCACTTCTCCACCTGCCATACGTAGTATCATATGCTGGGTCAATGGTTTCCACCATTCATCAGGGAGTGCATTGGGTCTAGCACTAGTGATTTTTGGACCTGTGTCAACTAACGCATCTAAAGAGTAATCATAATAACTATAAAATTTAAATATTAAAGAAATATATGTACTCAAACTTGATTCTTCTGTACTAAAAATCTTTAATGATGCCATGGTATCAGGACATACCATTTTCTAGACTTCCTCGAAAGGAATTGACCGTTGCTGAGAAATTTTTTGTATTTCTTTTACAACCTCAAGAACTAGTGTTAGATGCTTAACCATCCTTACATTTTCCTGAATTTCTTCTTCTTCATATATAGGTAAGCTAATAGTCCTGTATTCGACAATGGTTCTACCTTCGAAAGATGATTGTGTATCTTCCTCCTGGACTGGTGTCCTTGGGACTTCTTCTCTAATTACTGATGAAGTGGAATTACTTCTAAGTAATCGAGAGATATGATATGATCTCTTAGGAGGACCAGAAATCCTAAGATTTCTCATAGGTTCATCTAGATTTAAGGTGACATTTCTACCTTTTTGTGTGATTTGAGAAGAACCTATCGACCTTGATGTCTCTGCTGGTTCTTGGAGAACCCAACTCCTAGGCCAAGAAAACTCTAGAAGATTAATTTCTTTTCTATGGAACCTTCTATAGTTATCTGAACCTTCATCGAATAAATATGTGATTTTAGATATATTCCTCACTCCAAGATTGGTTGTATTAATCAGTCTAAAAATTATCCTAGTGTGATACGCTAAATATTTAGCCTGGGAATTCATTATATTCATATTCATGAATTTAATTCTTAGTAATAAAGAATTACCTAAACACTTATCCTCTACAAACATCATATAGTTAGGATAAGTCTGGAACCATACTGGACCATGTGCAAGGTTAGTCTAACTTGATATTAGTTAGTCTCGAAACGAATTCCATCTTTTATCTAACACAGATGCTACCACAGGACTATCGATTGGCAAATTGAACAGTGGTATTAGTCCTACTTGGACAAGACCAATGTGGATACATTGTTATGTTCCCTTTGATTTAGCTACCAATTCACTTATTTTTGGTAAATTGATCAAAGGTACGTCCAACGTTTCTAGTTTTGTACTAGAAACCTGAGCCGTAGATTCTGACTGGGAGATATCTACTATAGACCTAAAACTTAATTTAGATTTGTTGTAAATAGTATTGATGTCTACCTTTGGGAGTTTTCATTCTAGGCAACTTTTGGACAAATCATCATATTGGAAAGATTCTTCCTACAATAGAGAAGTATCTAAGGGGATCATCTCTTTATCTATGGGTCTTTCTTCCACATTCATCATGGATAGCTGGGTTGTCCAAATATTAGATTCATCTATATCAATTTTGTCACAACCCACACTATAGGGCTGTGACGGTCCTAGGACACGAGAATAAATCATATAACCAGTACCACGAAGAACCCAAGTTGCATGCTTTCATTTCACTTAATCATTTTTAGGACAATTTTTTTTTAAACACTTTAAGTTTACAGAAAATCGGACAGAGTCTCTTCTGTAATATTAACATACCCCAAATAGAAAAACATCACAAAAACACTTATAATGTCAATATCAAACTCCAAGTCAACCTCCAACACACAATTCACATCAATTCATACTCATACAACTCATACTATACAACTCATATCAACTCATGTAATGACTTCATGTATCACAGGTCATTTAACAGTTCTCTATAATACTATTCATACATAGGCCAATATCTCATACAAGCTTAC
>CANXYC011711032.1:0-50841 GCA_948193065.1 Aleurites moluccanus
TATATATATGTTATGTTATTAATTAATATAATTTTATATAAGGAATAATTAAATAAATATAATAATTAACTAAGTATAATAATGGGTCCCCACGGGGTGGGGAATACACTCCCCGTCCCCGCTAACGGGAAAAAAATATTCCCCATCCCCATCCCCATGGGAAGATAAATCGGGAAATCCTTACTCCATTCAGAATAAATCCCCGCGAGGAACGGAGATTTTCCACCCCATTGCCATCCCTATGGGTGATAGCATAAGGCCTATCCTAAATGGCTAAGACTGAGATTATGGGATCAAGAATGTTCATGTTTTCTTAAATGGATTATTGGACTATCTAAATTGTGAATTTATTAGAAAAAAATCACGATTTAAAATCATAAAATCCTATTGATTTTACTATTGAAATTAAAATTTTAACTTGTTTTAGTTAGATTCCGAGTTCACATAAGTTTTGGGCCTTGGGTTGGTGTATTAGGTGTTTTATAGTCTACAGAAGCCCAGCTCAAAGTAATTCTTCTCTCTGGTTGGGCTCTTTGTTGCGGCAATAAACTTCTCTGCATTTACACTCTTGCGACGCAGAGCCACTATTCCTGTCCGAGTCCTAGAGAAAAGGAAATAGAAAATTTTATTAGTGGATTGTAGCGATGGAGGAGAATCACGAAAATAGTGATCAATGTTGATTATAGAGAGTGGACATTACTAACTACTCATCACACCGATCCTTAGAGAGATGCCAGTTTGTGTTCATCCTAAGTGCCTTCTCTTCATTGTGATCGTCATTGTACTCGTTTACACTTTCACTACACCTAAAAAGGTACGAATCTTGTTTGACTAATCTTTTGTTTTTCTTTGAAGTATGTCCATTTATGTGCATAATTTGGATCTGATTGATGGGTTTTATTTTGTTTCAGTTTTTATGATCTGGGTTTTTGTTATTTCTTTTAGAGCTTAAGAATTGTGATAATTAATTTCTACAAGGTGTTCTTAATTGGTTAGAATTTGCGAGAGAATTATTATTATTATTGTTATTGTTATTTAATTTGATAATTCAGTTGTTTAGTAGGTCATTTTTAGGCTTTTGCTTGATCTGTTTGTAGTTGCTTTACTTATTGTGCATTGCCTGTGGTTTAATCTTAAAGATAGGTGGCCACTTAGTTTTCATTGTATTGCTATTGTGTTTTCTATATAATGTGGTTTTTCAGTTTACTTAATAACCTCTGAAAATTTTTAAATGGCTGACATAGCCACAAATGATTTAGCTTTAGTAATTTCAGAAGCTTTAGTTTCTTTTGTGATCCAATGTTTCCAGGTATTTTTAGCTCCAGTTTACTGCAAATAAGCTGTATAGTCTATTACATTGAAGGGATTATCTGTGCAGGTAAAAAAAAAAAAGGGTAAATATGTTGTAATTAATGGATAGGAGACTGAGCTTGAGATCAGTGTTCTTAGTTGGATGACGTTGTGATAAATCTTAGGCTCTAGATTAATAGTTACTACTCCTGATATTACTACACGTTAAGCTTCTGTTATCATTGCGAAATTCAAGGGAATTCTGGTTAGGGAGTCATTCTGGAGGATAATATGATTGTGTTTAGTCATGCAAATAGAGGTGGGAAACTGCTGATGGATCCAATGCTGTCATGTCCTATTGAAAATGACTTAAATATCACCCTTATTTGTCCTCATATTTAAGCTAGGAAAAATGTTCTAGGATAGAAAGTTGGGAGGGTGCAAGCTACTGCAACTTAGTTTTGGTTTTCTTTTTCACCCGTGGTGATTTGAGCTAATTCGAAAGTTCCAGTGTCCATAGATTTCTAGAATGAAATGGGTTCACAATTTTTGAAAACTTTGGATATCTTCAATCCATCTTTGTACCTGATGCACGTAGGCCACCTAAGGTCCCAAGTTTGGATCTAGTTATGGGTGTATGTGATTGAATATAAAAATAGAATTAGGCTCATTAAGAGAGAACTCTACAATCTTTGAGTTTTAGGAACTCAATTCTTTTATTAACTCACAACCTTTTGAATAAGAAAATACAATAACAAATACTAGACAACTACCCACTACAATAATGAAACTTAATGAAACTTACTTGACAACTACCCACTAGTAATTACCTGCTAACAAATAAACTAATTCCCACATTCTTAGCTACACATGAAAAATACAAAAAACAATAGAATAATAAATAACTGAATAAAACTACCAAAATAAAAATCCAACTATTGACTTAGGTCCCTAACACCACCCTTACATTTGTTTTTTGGAATATGGCATGTGTGATAATTACATGCATGAAAGTAGATGGGAAACTTTTTTTTTTAAAACAATTGGAAGGCCATTTCATTTAAAGGTTTGGTTTTTACCTTTTTATTTTAGTTTTCTTTTCCACCCTTTTTTGGCAATCCAAACTCATTATGAAGTTGAAGGAACCTCAAATTAATTGAATGGTCTCAAACTTATAAGGAGTGAATGTCTCCAATCTATTTATATGTGTTCCGCATGTAAAATGTCAGATCAGCCTTCACTTGTTCAAATTTAATGTAGGTGAGATTTGTTGGTAAATAGCAATGCATTAAGATAAAGCCCAGAGATAAAATGCTTATGAGGAAATGGAAATCCTACTCTTCCCAGTATATTTTCCACAAATTCCTTGTCCCACCTGATGGGTCTAGCACTCATACATATCCATGAATTGTCATGCTTAGTGTGATGCTTGCCACAAATGGATAACAATTTTCCAAGCCCAATGAAATAGAAAGTTTGCGAATAAGTGTTGGTAAAAAACTGGCATTATTGTATGCTCATGTGGCAATGGAAATCAATATTTTACTTATAAAGAGATCATTAATTGCATTGCAGCTAAGATTATGGTCACAGTCATGTAATGAAAATGTTGCTATCACAAAATCAATAAAAAAAATTGCAAAATGCATTAAATGAATGAAATTAAGAAATGCAACCAACTAATGAGCATATTATTATATCAAATAAAGAATTGAATCTATTATATTAATTATTATCAATCAACTTCAGTATCTAATGAAAACAACATGGAGACTAAAGATCTAAGCTTATCACCACCAAAAAAGTAATACATGTAGCATAAACCAACTATAGATATGCAAAAACAACTATTATAGAAAGTCAAAATTGACTCGTCTTTTGAAAGCAAAGTGTAGAAAGGGCCAAATGAAATCATGCCAAATTTCATGTGGCATGAGTTTTGGAGAAACCCAAAAGAGATATAGAAAATGGTGGTTGGAGAAGTTAGATTCTGAAGAACAAAAGCTAGCAAAGGGAGCCACAAAAAAAAAAGAAGGCCACTTCAATATTGTTAACAACATGATAATGACTGTCATCGTTATGTTATGACCATTTCGGCAGTTACTAATATAATATTTTCTGCCTGTTTTACACAGGGCACAGTTAATAAGACATTTCAAAATTTGTTAAAAAATGGCCATTTTTGGAAACCATGCCTGGGAGAATGCCTTCTGATTCCATTTTAGCCGATGAGCGTGGGAGGCTATTGGGTTAAATCAGTTATTTAAGAGACACCTTTGATTTTCTAAATCCTTGTGTAAGGTTGAGTTTGACTCATTGGCTTATGCTAGATTTAATTCCCTCATCTCCTGTATTTGATGCACTATAAAGAATAACTAATTTATCTTGCCCTGTATGCAACAAACACAGGATGGGGCAATTATATGTCTTGTCCTGTTCGGTCCCATTCTGGCTCCCTTGCACCAAGTGCAACTTAAGAATCTACAACTGTCATTAGGCAAAGTTGTTCTAGCAGTCTTTTTTGGAATCTATTCTTCTTTCTTGTGCTTTTGGTGTTGCTAGAATCAATATTTTCAGATCCCGACCGGTTAAAGAACCGGTAAAGGCAGCGGGTCAGAGAGTTAGAAGTTCAACAGATATCATACTGGTTGAACCGAAATTAAACCGAAAATAATTAAATTAATATTATATAATAGAAAAATATAAATTAACCTATTTATGTTAATTCGTCTAATGTTAATTTTTTCATTTTATTTTTTTAAATTCAATTTAATTTTCATAAAAAAAAAAATAATTAAATAAGATTAAATTATATATGGTTGTTACTCTATGAAAAATTCGGATGGCTACTCCACCTTGGATTATAGGTATTTGAATATGGATTGAAATTTGATTTGCCACCATGAGAAACAAAATTAGCATTTTCATTGGAAGAGAAATGATTTCTTACCTGACAGTTGGAACTTATATGCCCTATTTGGCCACATAGGTCACATAGACCACAAGTTGAAACAGTCATTGCTGCAACACTAACATTGTCTAATTTCTTTGTCAAGTTAGCAATCTAAGTTGATCAAGCAGTAAAAGAATCAATATTGTGTACTCCAGAACCCCTTAGATCAACTCTATTACTGTTCCATTCGTAGTTATTTGATGCCTTCTGTTCACTAGATCATATGATACAGCTGGAGATTTTCTCATGATTGTGTCACCTGCAACTGCATCAACAATTGAATGGTTTGGAGTTATACTATCATAAAAAATCTGAATTTGAAGCCATATTGGTATTCCATGATGAGGACACTTCTTAAGCATCTTCTTGAATCACTCCCAAGACGCATACAATGATTTCCTCTCTAATTGCACAAAAGTAGTAATATCATTTCTCATCTTTGCTGTCTCAGAGGGAGGAAAAAACTTAGCCAAAAATTTCTGAGTCAAATCAGCCCATGTAGTGATACTACCTGCAGTTAGTGAGTTAAGCTAATCCTTAGCTTTATCACATAATGAAAATGGAAAAAGTCTCTGTCTAACTGCATCATCGCTAACTCCATTATGCTTGAATATGTCATAAATATATAGGAAATTAATAACGTGTGCATTAGGATCATCACTTGGTAGTCCACTAAATTGTACACTTGTTTGAATCATTTGGATGATAACAGGCTTGATTTCAAAATTATTGGCTTGAATGGTTGGCTTACTAATGCTAGAGGTAGCTACATTGATTGTTGGACAAGCATTTTCCATGAGTGATCGGTTTGCATTCTCTTCGTTCGTCATCTCTTTTTTTACTTCTTCAACTTCTTGTTTATTAGCTATTCGCAAGGTATGAAAAGTTTTTTCTATCTCTAGATCATACTTTGCTAATTCTCTTCCATTAGTGCGTGTCATACACTAGTTAACCTAAACAAAGCAAAAATACTAAAATAAAAATTAAATAAAAAAAAAAATCCAAATTAACCAAGATTAACATGCTCTAAATATTATTTTAAAACTAAATCCCTGGTAACGGTGCCAAAAATTTGATTGCTATAATTTTATAACCTAACAAGTGCACTAGTTATCAAGTAGAATAAAAATATTGTTTCCACGATAATTTATCAAAACAAGTATTAAAACTATAGTTAACCTAAAATTATTTCAAAACTCGAATAAAGTTGGGATTAAAATAATTAAACCTAAAAATATGAATTAAAAGCAATTAAATATCAATTAACTAAGTTAAACAAGCAATATGAATTTGAAATAGCTAAGACTATTTATCCACCTAACCAAGTCAATGTATATCAATTTATTAACCTAACTAAGACAAATTATTATTCTCATAAGCTGAAGTTTTTTTTAATTTATTCAATATTTTTTCTCAAGAAATATTAAATTTACTTCTATTAAGTAACTCTTAAATTTCTCTAATAGAGTTTTTGTGACAAAAGAGTATTAAATTCTATGAAAAACTTGTATAAAATTACATATGAATCATGTACATATATCTCTACGTATCATTCAATTCACATCATAGATTTTTATAGTAAATTATATGAAATCCTCTTTCAATTTATTCATATGAATCAATTCAATCAAAAGGTTATCAAGTTCCTAATAGCACTAAGCACAATAATCTACAAATATATGAAAATAAAATTGTTTTGATTAAATTTAAGAAAACAATGAATAAACCATAGTTGAAAACATTGGAGAGTGATTCTTCTTGATTTTGTGGTATTTCTTCTCTCTTGATTTTTTTCTTCTAGTCTTCTTTATTTTTCTGTTGTAGCTGCCACCTTTCTCTCTAATTTCTGCGTTCTTTTGCCCTAAAAATGTCCAACTATTTGTAAGTTATTAGCCCGACACATGCCTATGCCTCTTAACAGACATTGCCCATATCTTCATTAAAACAACAATTTTTAGCTCATTCTTCCAAATATTCCCAAAGAGATAAATATAAGATAAATACAAGATAAATATAAAATTAATAGATAAATATTAATTAAAACATAAAAGAAACACCTAATACCTTAAATAATTTGAGTAAAATTAATATATATAAATTATACCAATCAACAGTCTAGATTATATGTATTGGAAGTAGAAAAATTGTCCAATTGGATGGACAGGACAATACGCAGATTTTAGTGGTTTGCCAATTATTATTCTTGAAATTATAGCAGATTATGATCTTTGGATATGACACACGTATTTTGATATATATTGGACAGTAATAATGATATCAATTTGTCTAATTCATTCAATTTTTTTTTTCTAATCTTGCTCAAGGTATTGTTCCCCCGGCTGATTGTATTATTCAAAGTACAAAATATAACATGGGTTATTATTTAGCTGATAATATATACCGAAATGGTTAACTATTATGCAAAGTATTCACCAGTCGCAGGGTCGAATGAAAAAATATTTTGCCATGCGACAAAAAGTATGTAGAAAGGACATGGAATGTGCCTTTGGAGTTCTCCAATCATGGTTCGCAATCACTATGTTTCTAACACTTTGTTAAATTAATAATTATATTTTTGGACTAAAATGTTAAACAAATTTATTTATGGACAATTAGTGAAATAGATAAAATAATAGTGAATTATAAAAAAGTAGTATAAAAATAGATAAAAAGAAATATAAAGAGAATATTCCTTTTTGGTTTTAAGAATGGTATTATAATTGGAGTGAAATTACTGTTTGATATGACATTTACACCATTTTAGTGCAAATTTGACACCAAAATGGTATTATGCATTGGAGATGGCCTTAGTAAAGCTATTTTCTTCATCAATTACCCAAATAGTGATGGAATTAATAGGGTTAGCTAGCTTTATCAAGGATATGTGATTGACTAAAACTATTGCGAATGAATTTATTCAAATAATACACCTTAACATGAGAAACTTTTTGCCTGATAGAAACAACTAAAAATTAAGCTAATTGTTAACCGACATATGCATATTATATATAAAAGTGGTTTACTTGAAGGTGTATGACTTTCTTTTGGACAAAATAATCCTTTGTTTACTTTATTACCTCTCCTAAATACACTAAATAGCAAGATTCCTAAATTAGTGGGTCTCATGTATAATTTATTGGTGAAAAAAAAGGAGAGGATAAAATCTCAATTTAGCCCCTCAACTTTGAATTGATGTCCAATTAGATCCAAAATGAGCTTTTAGATCAATTTAGAACAAAAATTTTATCATTTGTGCAATTAAGTCTAATTTTGACTTTTATAGAGAGTGTGTAGTTAAAAGAGAGTGAAAATTTTTATAAATTAAAATATGATATAGATATTTATTTTTACTGAAAAATCAAAATTTAAAAGATGAAGCAGGTGAGCTCAAAATCTGCAACTCGAAGAATCCAAATCACAACATTGTATTTCTTCTCAAACATTTAAATTTTGAGCTCACAATCCAAATCACAACATTTGCAATTCATCAATTTTCTCTAATCATCTACTTGCAAAACCCTAAAGCTAACTCTACTCAATTTTCCTTTCACATTTTCTTACTTCCCAAACATAAATTCCAACAACCCTTTTCCTCTATATCCAAAAGGGAGGAGAGAAACAATCAAATAATGACTCAAAAGACCCACAACCACAACCACAACTAACCATTCAAAAGCATAGCCTACATCATTATTTTGTAATTATACCATATACCAAACAATCAATTTTAAAAGATCCATGAAATTCAAAGAAAAAGCTCAAAAATTCTTTCATTTTTGTGGTAATTTAGAAGTCAATACCATAGAAATACATTAATGCTGGACAGGTAACCACCACGGATCCGATCTCTGCTGGTCTTTTACTGTTGCTGTTGTCATTTTCTCCAGCCAAGCAATCATCACTAGCTAGATTTGCTCCTCTAGTCGCCGATTTGACAGAGACCAATCACCATCGATCCATCATCGTCGCGGCCTGGCACGGCCAAAGCGACTTCATCGCGACATCACAGACGCACACTCGAGTTCCTTCACCAGGAACACCATTGTTGAACTCACCTTCTTCTCAAAAGCTTAAATCTGCCACCATTGGAGCCTGATTTTTACCACCAATCCCATGTTTTCGCGAGCCTAGGCTAGCCATTGCATTGTCGGAGTGCATACAAGCCGCTGCTCATCCGGTTTGGAGCTCTCCTTCACGATCTTGACTAAGCGATTCTCAATCTCCAGGCCATCTTTGATCTGCCGTTGCTGTGCTCCGCTTTTGTTCCTTCTTCAATTGTTTTTAATTAAAATATATAACAATAAAATATATATATTACTTTTCTCTTGAAATTTTAGAATTATTTTCTTATTGTTAATGTTTTTATACTTTTTAATTATTTAATTTTTTTATTTTTATTTTGACCTCGTGATGTGCACACAAAAAAATCACCAAAAAATTGGGCCAAATTGCTATAAATATGAAATTTCTGGGCTCAATTGATTGAAAAGGTAAATTTAGGCTTAATTGAATGTTGAAGGCGAGTTGAAGAGCTAAATTGAGCTTTTATCCAAAAAAGATTCCTTATAAATCAAATCAAAACTAAATTATATCTTATAGTTTTCTAATTATTTTTTTAAAAATAATAGTTTATTATTTAAACCTCTAATGAAACCATATTTTTAGATTTTTCTTAGATCAATGCAGAGTAAATCTTGTTTAACTTCAGCATTTCAGGTGCAGAATAGAATGAATGATGCATGTATTCTAATTGTTTTATTGTTGTGTTTGGGGCAATGGGTTGTAATTAAAATTGTCAACCTACTACTGGCTATAAAATCCTAATCCAGGAAATGTTGCTGTAGTATACTATTTCATGGCATTTTGTTCCTGTCAGTATTTGTTTCTTTCTGATATGAAGTATAATGATTTTACATTATACAATAAAGAGAACACGTAGAATTGACTTGTATTATTAATCATAAGCTTATCAAGCCACAACTTTATGATTACATGATTTGGGGTAGGCTTTAGAGGCTCTATTTTATGCATGTGGGTCCTCAGATTGGGTTCCTGATGATTTATGGATTAACATGTTTCTTTTTTTTAGGTTGGATGGAGAGCATGTCGTCTTCGGCAAGGTTATTCAGGGTATGGATATTGTTTATGCAATTGAAGGTGGGGCGGGGACATACAGTGGAAAACCCCGAAAGAAAGTAGTTATTGCAGACTCTGGTGTGATACCTAAGGATAAGCGGGATGAAGAAATATGAAGCTCCTCATTAAATTCACAATAGCAAGTTTTTCCATTTTTGAGTTTTCTAATTTAATTCATAATTAATTTACTTGTATTATATTTTTTGTAATGACCTGAGTTTTATAGCTCCTGAATTAGATCCAAGTACTAGGCTTTTCGTGGAAATATTCTCTCTCTCCCTCTCCCCTTTGCTGTTTGGCAACTGTTATTAATTAGTAGGGATAAGTATAAAAAATATCATATAGTTGGACTGTTTTTATTTTAGAATCTGTGAAATTTTTTTTTTAACAAGTTTGAGATTTGCACCATTAACAATTTAGATTTCCTGTGATTAACGTCGTTAATTAATATTAATATGACACTGATGTAATACAAGTGAATTCCATAATCTTAATTTTTAATTATTATAATTTCATGTGGATTAATTATGTGAAAATTTAATTTAATTTAAAAATTAAAAAAAAAATTCATCATCTTCATCTCTCTCTACCCCCATTTGAACACATTTTCCATTTCCTATGGTTTAACATCTTTTAATTAGAAATATTCATTGCAAGCTCCTCATATCACATCATGAGAACAATAATACCTTGAAAACATAAAGCAGTAACATTAAAGAAAAAAATAGAAATAATATACAATACATTGATCTGCATGTCCGAGGAATAAAGAGAAATTGTTTGATGAAATTTTCAAACAGCTATCAGTTATGAAGCTTCTGGCCTTCCATTTGAGTATGCCGGTCCAAGATTTTCATTGAAGTAAAATAATGTCTTCCACCAACACCACCACCTATTATTCTGTTTCTCCCTCCATGACCACCAATACTAACACGCCTTCTATACCTCTCTTTCAAAGAACCCAACGTTCTGATTTTACTTTATTTTGATTTAAATTGGTTTTGATTAGGACTTAATATTGTTCAAATATAAAAAAAAAAAAAAAAAAAAAAAAAAAAAAAAAAAAAAAAAAAAAATTTAACAAAAAAAAAAAAAAATAAAAATAATTTAATATATTATAATAGGAAGTCATTATGTATAGCATGATTATGGGAAATCAATTGTAATTATAGGAAATCAATCATAATTATAGAAATTAGCTTCCTAAATTATTTATTTTCCTATTATAGGAATTAGCTTTCTAAATTATTTATTTTCCTAGTTAAACATATAATATTTGTGTATAAATACCTTGATTATCAACATGTTGAAATACAAGAAACATTATTTTTTTTCATGGTATCAGAGCCTCCAATGGCTAACTTTTCAAAATCTTTTTCTTCTATTTCTATTGATAATTTAATAAAAGACACACCAAATCCTCCATCTTCATTTGTTTTCACTCCTTTTACAAATCACACTATATTTAGTGTCAACAATATGAAAAATCATATCCCTGAAACTCTAGATTTCTCTAACTATCTATTGTGGCAAACCCTATTCATCAATATTCTTAACTGCCATCAAGTCTCAAATCATATCTCTCCTAATGCCACAATATCACCTGAAACTATTTCCAATTCTGAAAGTTCTCCCATCACCAATCCATCTTATACTTTATGGAAACAAATTGATTATGTTGTTCTATTTTGGATTCATGCCACAGTTTCTTCTGATATTTTGAAACATATTGTTTCTCCCGGTGTTTCACTCACAGCTCGCGAAACATGGGTGGAAATTGAAAACTTATTCCATGATCATGTTAATGCCAAGTATATGCAGCTCAAGATGAGTTTGAATCAAACAACTAAAGGAGATAAGTCAATGGCAGATTTTCTTAATCACATTAAATCTATCTTTGATTCTCTTCATGCAATAGGAAAGCTTGTTGATGAGATTGATATGATTCTACAAATTTTATCTGGACTGCCACATGAATATTTTGATGTAGTAACAGTGATGACAACCTGCAAGCCGTTGCCATTTTTCTTAGAGCTTCGTTCTTTTCTTCTGACTCATGAACCAAGAGTGTTGCAGTATCCGACACAAGGAGGAAGTAACAATCCACAAGCTCTATTAACAATAAGAAGTCGTGGAAACAATTCACGTGGTGGCGTTTTCAATCGGGGTGCTAGAGGTAACTTTGGACAAAGTAATCAACAATGGTCTAATCGAACTGCAAGGTACAATTCTTACACCATTAATACTAGACCACATTTTCAATCTTTAAACCCCACCCGTAGATGTTACTACAACCCTTCACCTCGATCCAATCTTCCAACCTCCAATTCCTCTCCCTCAATATTAGGTGATCCTCCTATACAGTGTCAGATCTGTGATGAGTTTAACCACTCTACCAAACATTGTCCCATTCGCAATCTCTCTTCGCCTAACCCCTTTGCAGGTGTTCATGTCACTGATTCAATAAATCCTAGTCCCACATGGCATAATAATACAGGAGCTTCTCACCATATGACCAATAGTCCAGGTAATTTGGATTTTTGTTTACCGTATAAAGGTCCTGATAAGGTTCAAGTAGGCAATGGTACACAATTTGATATCACACACATTAGCCATAAAACTCTTTCAACCACTTTTTCTAAGTTTTTACTTAGAAATGTTTTAGTTGTTCCATCTATTTGTAAAAACTTGATTTCCATTTGTCAATTTACAATTGATAATTTTTGTTCTTTTAATTTTGATTCCAATGGTTTTTCCGTGAAGGACCTTCAAACTCAAAAAGCTCTTTATCGCTGCAATAGTCGAGGTCCCCTATACCCATTTTCTAATACTACTACCTCTTCATACTCTCATCATGCACTGGTGGCGTCCATTGCCTCTTCTAATTTGTGGCACCAATGGCTTGCACATCCAGGTTCAATTATCTTGTCAAAGTTTTTTCAAAATAATCCAACTCTTTTTAGAGTAGGAAAAGTTGACACTGTTTGTCATTCTTGTTAACTCGGGAAGCATGTAAAGCTCCCTTTTTCTGATTCTTCTAGTGTAACCAATACACCTTTTGAATTAATTCATTCCGACGTTTGGACTTCTCCTATTAAATCTTTTTCTGGTTATAAATATTATGTTTTGTTCTTAGATGATTATAGTAAATTTTGCTGGTTGTATCCTATTCATTATAAAAGTGAAGTGTTTTCCAAGTTTGTTCAATTTAAGACAATGGTTGAAAATCAATTCCCACTTAAAATCAAACGTTTTCAATGCGATAGTGGTGGTGAATTTCAAAACAAAAATTTTGAGAATCTTTTCAAAAATTCAAGAATTATGTTTTAATTTTCATGTCCACAAACACCTCAACAAAATGGCCTTATTAAATGCCGTTAGATCTATGCTTTTCCAAGCATATTTACCTCCCCAATATTGGGTTGAAGCTTTAATGGTAGCCCTTTATAGGGTAAATAGACTTCCAAATGCTACTATTTCCTTTTTAAGTCCCTATGAAAAACTATACCAAGTTAAACCCATTTATTCATAATTTTGTGTCTTTGGTTGTGTATGTTACCCACACATTACTAAACCTATTCCTCATAAACTTCAACCTCGATCCAAATTATGCATTTTTTTGGGGTATAGTGATCAACGTAAGGGCTATCGGTGTTTAGAACCTATTTCCAATCGGATACTCATCTCCCGACATATCACCTTTAATGAAGCCATTTTCCCATTTTCTCAGACTTTTCAAGTTTCAAACACTACTGCCTGTTCGCCACTTCCTTCTCCTTCCCCATTTCATAATCCCTCAACTGTCTTACCCAA
This sequence comes from Aleurites moluccanus, assembly GCA_948193065.1. Classification (NCBI taxonomy): domain Eukaryota; kingdom Viridiplantae; phylum Streptophyta; class Magnoliopsida; order Malpighiales; family Euphorbiaceae; genus Aleurites; species Aleurites moluccanus. The sequence continues at coordinate 13,193 of CANXYC011711032.1, forward strand.
GTCTTATATTTCCTCTACACACACACTGCCACTCTTCATTAACTAATCCCAATTCATGACACACACTAAGGGATCACCTATAAATGACTCTTCCTTGCCTAACATTTCTAGCTCTACAACCTTGCCTGATAATCCAACTCCTGGTCCCACTTCTCCTTTCATTACCTAGGAAATTTCTATTCTCTCATCACCACTTCCACTTGATCCAACTTCATCTTCAACACGTGATGACAGTTCTCCACCTTCTCATCCTACCAATATGCCTCTTGTTGATACTACACAAGATCCTCCACCTCCCTCTCACCACATGATTACCCGATCCAAAACTGGTAACTTGAAACCTAAACTCTATCCATCACTTACTATTGCCACCGTATCTTGCAATTCTCCTGACACCATTGTTGAACCCTCTTTGTTTGTTGTTGCTTCAAAACACGTTGAATGGAAGGCTGCCATGCTTGATGAATACAAAGCTCTAATGAAAAACAATACATGGACATTAGTTCCACCTCCTTCTACACCATGCAATATTGTAGGATGCAAATGGGTTTACAAACTAAAACACAGATCAGATGCCACTATTGAACGTTATAATGCCAGATTAGTGGCTAAAGGTTTCCATCAATAGGCAGGTATTGACTTTGATGAAACTTTTAGTCCTGTTGTAAAACCAACCACTATCCGAATTGTGTTGACTATAGCAATTTCACAAGGATGGGTCATACATCAACTTGATGTTAAAAATGCATTCCTCCGTGGTACCCTTGATAAACCTATGTACATGATTCAGTTACAAGGATTTGTTCAGCCTCAATATCCTCATCATTTATGCAAGCTACATAAGGCCTTATACGGTCTTAAATAAGCTCCACGAGCATGGTTCAATCGGTTGACATCCCTACTTACAGAATATTGGTTTCAAACCATGTAAGTCTGATTACTCAATGTTTGTTCATCATTTCTCTCGCGGTATGGTAATTCTTTTACTCTATGTTGATGATATTCTCTTAACTGCTTCTTCTGCAAACTTACTGGTTTATATTACTGATTGTTTAAAGAATGAGTTTTCTATGACTGATTTGGGCACACTTAATTATTTTTTGGGGATTAAAGTTGAGTGCAATACTTCTGGTATATTTTTGTCCGAACAAAAGTATGCTTCCCAATTGTTAGAGAAGACGAGACTTTCTAATGCTAAATCTTTATCTACACCAATTTCTAGCAAGCCTTCTACTTCTACAGTTGTCCTTTTTTATAATCCCACTTTGTTCAGAAGTATTGTTGGAGGTTTGCAGTATTTGACATTTACCAAGCCAGACATCACTTATGCAGTTAACACAGTGTGTCAGCATATGCATAATCCTCTTGAAAGTCATTGGTTAGCCGTAAAACGAATTCTCCGATATGTTAAAGGTACTCTTAACCACGGCATGCAAATCTTTCATATTAAAATTGACACTTTAGTTGCTTATAGTGATGCAGATTGGGCTGGTTGTCCTGACATTCGACGTTCTACTACTAGCTCTTGTGTTTTCCTTAGCAATAATTTAATTTCATGGGCATAAAAAAAACAACATACTATATATAGGAGTAATGTCGAGTCTGAATATCGTGCTTTGGCTAGCACAGTTGCTGATGTTTGTTGGTTATGATCTATCCTTCATGAGTTAGGTGTTTCAATACACTTGCCTGTGGAGATTTATTGTGATAATATTTCTGCCACCTACCTCGCCTCCAATCCAGTTAATCATGCTCGCATAAAACACTTAGAGATTGATCTTCATTTTGTTCCTGAACGAGTTCATTGGGGTGATATTGTCATACTTTTTGTTCCTAGTGATGCACAACTTGCGGATATCTTTACTAAAAATCTTTGCAGTGCTCGTTTCCTTCATTTGTGTAACAATCTTGGCATGTCATCTCACGCTCAGATTACAGGGAATAATAGAGTATAATAGGAAGTCACTATGTATAGCATGATTATGGGAAATCAATTGTAATTATAGGAAATCAATCATCATGACATAATTATAAGAATTAGCTTACTAGATTATTTATTTTCCTAGTTAAACATACAATAATTATATATAAATACATGTATTATCAACTTATTGAAATAAAAGAAACATCATTCTTTTTCAGATAGATAGAGAAAAAAGATCTTATTAATTTTTCATATTCGTTAAGTTAGACATCTATTATTATTATTATTATTATTATTATTATTATTATTATTATTATTACAGCATAATAAGGAAATCTTATTATTTCCATCAAATTTCATATTCATTTTACTTAAATTTAAGTCATATATTTTTTTTTATAATTTAAATTAAATATACATCATGCTAATAGAATGTACGATTTAAATTTTTTTTCTTTTGATTATTTTAAATTAAAATTTTTAGACATTCATTATCATTCTATACAATTATATTATATTATTAAAAAATCTATAACTGTTCAAGAATTAAAATTATAATATTTAATTTTTATATTTCAATTTTAGTCTAATATTTTATTTTTAATTAATTATTACTTAAATATTTATGATCTATATATAATTATGCTTGGTATATTATTTTTTTTTTATTGTTTATTTAGTTTTACATCTATTTCTTTAATTCAATAGAATTAATCATAAATATCTTATAAGGATGATGTGTTAATTTATTATTTATTAATATATTTTATCTTATGGAATTAAATTTAAATCCTATGTAATTTTTTTGTTCAAATATTCATCAAGTTATCATAAAAGGTTTTTAATAATTTATTTGGATGCCAATTGTTTTACATATTTTTAATTTAGAATTTTTTTACATATTTAATTTTTTAATTGTGAAATTAAAGATTAATTAATTGCAATTGAGATTTTATATTATTTATATTATTATTATTATTATTATTATTAAACAAGAATAAAAAAAAATTTGGATCGATTTCTTGATATTTTTCAAGAATTTGTATGAATATCCCAAGAAAATCATAAATTTATTATTTTAATCTTTATTATTTATCTGATTTGGATTATTAAGAGAAAAATTATATGCTAATTTGGTTATTATTTACTATGATAAATCTCTTAAGTGAAAGTTGAGTAAAAAAAAAAAGAAGAAGAAGAAGAGTAATTTTCCTTTAGTATAGTTCCGCAATGCATGAAAATATATAAATTTTAAATGAAATGAAGATATATATTTATAAGGGTTAATTATTTTGGAATTTTTGTATTTTTCAAATTAAATTAGGTTAGGTGGTTTCTACATTTTAAAAATTATATTAAATAATTTATATATTTTATTTTTATAAAAAAATAGATTTTTCTATTTATTTATTTTTCCGTCAGTTAAAATAAAAAAAATTAAATTTTAATTAAAATATTTATTTAAATACTTGAAATACCCCCTCATTAATTAAGAAATTTGGAAAACAAAAATTTATTTCATCAACACTCTCCTGACACAATCTCCAACTCCCTTATACGGACTACGATGGAGCTCTACTGGTCTCGCCTCTTCCTTCCTACTCTCTCCACCGCCGTAGCACTTCTCCACCACCATCAACCAAATGCGCAAATTCCTTTACCTCCATAATAGCAAACCAACAGTGACCCATGATAGAAATTGAAAAGAATTGAAGTTGCCAACAAACCCAGTAAAGAAATAATCAATCATACTATTACATATAAGCATAAAAAAATTAAAGGGGATTGATAAAACAAAGAATTAAGAACTTGAAACAGAGGTAATGGTGGAGTGGAGAAGAGAAACAAAGGTATTAATAAAGAGAGGGTCACGAGAGACGAGAACTCGAATGACTCGATTGGCTATATAGAAAAAGTAAATTCCAACTATAATCCAAAGGAGATCCGAGCGCTTATTGAATAGTATCTCAAAAAAATCGACAAGAACCACAGAATCAGAGTGGCCAAAAAGAAGGCGCCAACCCTGTTGTCGTTTCGATTGAGACTAGTTCTTGTTCTAGCCATTGGAAAAGTCTCTTTTTGCCCAATACCCAGAGAGAGAATGTGTAAAATTAGAGGTTTTACATGGTTGTGGTTGAGCTTTACCGATTACTCTGTTCGCGGGTAGTGAAGGGAATGGGAAATTGAAGGAGAGATAATTTAAGCTTACTTTTGTTACCCGCAATCTCTCTTTGACCCACCCATCATTCAACCCGAATATGCGTTTACTATTTATGTTGAAACGATGACCGATTAGTCGTTTTGCGTCGAAGACTTTTTTTTTTTTTTGGTTCATGGCAACTTTATTTTTCGCTGCGTCACCAATTAATCGTTCGGTGTCAGTGAAGGCAACATAGGAAGGTGTTGTATGGTTTATATTCAAACTTATCAACTGGGTTTATTTTTTGTAATTACAGATAAAAGTTTTACTGGTGATGTTAGAATTATGAATCTTCTAATGCAGAATTAATGGCAGTTGCAATCTTTGTTTCTTTGCATAAGCACTTAGAAATTGGAAAGAAACTAATTTGCAAATCATATTATGTATAAGTAAATTAATGAGTGTGTGCGGATTAACAAACGTTGAATATGTTTATTGGGTTTATTTTAGTTCTTGAATATGTGTTCTTTTCAAGATTACGATTATTTAAGTTTCTTGAGTGGTAATTATGTTAGGACTTTTTCAGTTTTGGCTGCCATTATTGAGAAAATTGGTGTAGGTGAGAATAAAATTAAAAATAAAAATGAAAATAAGGTATATTATAAAATTTTTATATTGATTTAATAAATTTTTTAATAAAATGATATTTTTCAACGAAAATAAAATGCAGTGAATATTTAGTATAATTTAAAAAATATAGAAATTATTTAGTATAATTTGAAAAAATATAAAAATTTCAAAATAATTAACTCTATTTATAATTATAAATTTGTAAAGCAATTTTTATATTTTCTCTAATGAATGTATTCATATTAGAAAAATCTCTCTCTCTCTCTCTCAATATATATATATATATATATATTATACAAGTAAATAATATATATAATTAATATTAAATTTTGATACTTGAAATATTGAGTTGGATACTAAGGCTCTATTTAGCTGTGAAAAATGTTTTCCATTTTCCATTTTTAGTTTTCTTCTCCATTTCTCTATTTTCTAATTTTTAATTTTCTAAACAGAAAATAGAAAAATAGAAAATATATTTAATTTTTTCGGTCTTGTTTAGTTGTATAAAATATTTTTTGTTTACATTTTCTAATTTTCTAATTTGTTTTCTGATTTTATAATTTTTTTATTTTTCAAGTTGAAAATTGAAAATTTGACAAACATGTTTATTTATGTAATTTCTTTGTTTCATTTTCAGTTCAACTTTATATGATTTTTTTTGTTAAACTTCTTTTTATTATATACCTATTGTTGTGTTGAAAATTATTAGAACTATATGAGAGGATCACCTAATATAATTTTTTAATTTAGACATACATTTCAAATCTAAAAAATAATAAAAATTAAACCATATATAATTTAAAAATTTTAAAAATAATAAAAAATTTACGTATTAATAATTAAGTTTTGAAAAAACTTGCATTATAACATATATTATATTTTAATTTTTCTTTTATAAAGAAGGAAAATAACGTGACTTATTTAACATGAAATTGGATTTTTTTAATTAATTTAATAATTTAAGACTACTCGAAAATTCTATTTAAATCCACAAAACTTATTTGATAACAATAGATAAATTCTTGAATTTTCACTTGAAGTATGTATGTGATTAGAATTTCTTCATGTTTCTTTATATATATATATATATATATATATATAATTTTTTTTTTTGGTTTTAATTTTTGATATTATGATGGTTGATAAAATATTAGAAGATATATTTTTTATTTTTTTATTTTTTAATAATAATTTTTTCTTGAAATATTTTTAATAATTTTATATCAATTAATAGGCTACTAATTTATAGTGCTATAAAATATATTATGAAATATATCTTTGAATTTTATTATTTTTCTTTTCTTTTTTTTTTTTGGCCTACTTTAAAAAATAGTAGCAAATATAATTTCAATTTTTTTTTAATAATTTGTTATATATTTTTTTATAATTTATTATCAACCGGTTAAAAATCTATAATATTATTGAATATATAAATACTTTTTATGTGTTTTTTCTATATATATTAGTAAATAATATATTTAATTCATTACAATAAAAAATATTTATAAATTAAAAAAAAATCACATGCAAGGCACGTATTCTAAAAATTAGAACGTATATATATAAATGTTATTTTTTAATATATTAATAAATAATATATTTAATTTATTATAATATAAAATATTTATAAATTGAAAAAAAATCACATGTAAGGCAAATATTCTAAAAATTAGTATATATATATATATATATATATATATATATATATATATATATAATTAATGAAAATGATTAATTTAAACAAGCAATTTGGCATGCATGGATATTAATGAGTTGATCACTAATCCGAGGATTCATAAATAGTTGGGCGCAGATTTGGCATGAATTGCTACTTTGACTAATTAATAAAACACAGCAATATTACCACAAGAAAATAATTTGATTAGCTTCTCAAATGGCTGCCTCTAATATATGTATCAAACTATAGCCTATAGATATAATCAATTCACATGAAATGCTCCACCATAAACATGATATATGAGTGGGTGCAGGATCATTTAATGAGAGATTTAGAATCGAATTCCACTCAAACTTTGAGATGGAAGGGGATTAGAGTTTAGGAGACAATAGGTTAACTTCCTTTTCTAATTCAATTAAAATAAAAGGTGTATCTTTATTTTAGTAAATTTGGTTCCCACTTTATTCAAATTTCAAATCGGATCCAAAGATGACTTCATTATTATTAAAGTAAAACTCACTTATATTTAAAAATGTCCACAATACACAAGAAAATTGTTTCAAGATATTAAAAGTCATTTATTACAAGAAAAATTATATACATTGAGGTCTAGTCTTAATAGCTCTAATTTGGGTTGAAAAATAAATTGGTTGAGTTGAATGAGCTTGAGAGGGGATATTTTTAAATTTAGATTATTTTAAATTTAGATGACTTATGATTAGACCTACTTTCTCATTGAGGGAAAGATACAAAATATATCAAATTGATTTTTTTATCAAAATTCATTTTGGATTGCAAGCAATCAAGTTATGTGTAACACTTTAATTTGTTATTTATTTCTTGGTTTACCTTGAAGTTAAATTAATTAAATTTTTTTTGGACTAATAACATTAATCTTCATATTTATTTATGTGTTCTCATGCATGTCCTTAATTAAATTCTTTGAATGTATATTACATGTGCGCATTATGGGAGTTAGACATGACATAATGCATGTATATGATAAGTATATATTTATCTTAAGTTATAATATACTAGGTTGAGACTAATATATACCACTTAAATTGATTTGTGGATCTTTAAATTTAAATTAATAAGTTATATAAGTGTTAGGATTTGAATTCTAATAAATGGAGGTATATGGGCTTTAAGTAAACTTAGAAATTCCTATAATTATGTGTTTAAGAGGTTTAATATCATATTGAAATTCATAGATGTTGAACTATACGATAATTCCTAAAGAAGGAAGTAATTTTAATTCCAGGTCAACTCCACTATTTTATCATTTAGATGATAAAGAGTATAAATATTTAGTAATGCTCGTGAATGTCTTCTCTGCCCCAAATTCTTGAATTTTAAATCAAGTGTAACGAGCGTGAACATCAAGTAATGCTCGCGAATGTCTTATCTGTCCTAATTTTTGGAATTACAAATTAAATGTAACGAGTGTGAATATCTAATAACGCTCGTAAATATTTTCTCTATTCAATTTCTTGAATTATGAATTAAATATAACGAGCGTGAATATTTAGTAACACCCATGAATTTCTTCTCTGTCCCATTTGCCTAAATTTTGAATTTAAGCATTACGAGCTTGAAAATCTTGTAACGCCCATTACACCCTGTTAGCTATAAATAGCCCTTTTTTTTGTTTAATTTCGAGATCAGATTTTAAGTTCTATTTTCTTCCATCTTCTTCCTCATTTCTCAAGCTTTCCAACTATACCAAATGCACTCTATAATTTTACAATTAAAGCCATAAAATATCACTTCAAAGCTTGGAGAATATTACCTTAAGATCATCAATACCTTCTTCTCAAGTATTCTTCTATTTCGAGACAACAAAGGTAACTCTCTCTCTCTCATGTTCTTGTATTAGTTCAAAATATCTCCATGGAAATTTTCTAGGAGTCTTGGTTGATGATTAATAAGTATTAATTGCTTTGATTTGTAGTTGGTTTGGATGGAAGGATAATAAATGCTTTTAGGTGAATAGTATCATTAATAGTAAAATTCTTTTATATCAGTTATAAGTCATTCTTTTATATCAGTTATAAGTCATTCTTTAATGTTTAAATTGAGTTTAGAAATCATTTAATTCGACTCTAAAAGGTCAAGGATCATGAAAAACTAGCTTGAATCTTCATGGGTTAGTAAACCCTAAGTTTTGGTGGCATGCATGAATGATGACAGTGAAGTGAAATTGAGTTAAGTGAAAGTTAGTAAAAAATATATTCGAAATAATTTAAGCTAGAATATGTGGAAATGAATTATGAATGCGTGAAACATGTGAAATCTTAGTTTTGAGATCTTTAAGGATATGAAGGGTGTTTACTATTTAAGTTAAATTATGTTATTTATGATAATTATTGATCATGCTTGAAGGTTGGAAGTGATTCGGCTATGCATGTTGACCTAAGTTTAGAACATTTTAAAGTCAAGGGATTTGGTTAGATATTCATGTGGCTATGTTGTAGGGATGAACTGAGTTAAGTTTAACTTGTTTGCATATTAATATACATGAATAGAGTTAAGGTTAGATTGAATCTCATTGATATGAGTAGTGTAAATTAAGGTAACTAAGTGAAGAATATAAGAGTTAAGTTTCATGATAATTTCATGAATGTAATTATGATACTGTGATTTTATTTCATGTTGATTTTCTTATAATTCCCGAAAGAAGAATAGGTGACATTTCCTCTTGTTGATCGATTTTAAAGGGATTTATAATTGCTTTTTGGATGACGTGAGTGAAAAATATTCTATTCTATTTATCATTTCTTTTATGAGAATAAATTTGAAATATTTCATGTTTTTCAAAGTTCTGCTGTAAAGTATTAATGGTTATGATTAATTATGTTTTTATCTTTTGAGCCTTATTGCTTATACATTGATTATGCCATTATAATACTTTGTTGAGTTTATAGATTTTCTCTAGGTCAGTTTTGTAACAAATGACAAAAAATTTCAACTAATGAGGGTAAATCATCAAACTATATGTACATGGTAATCCACATATAGAGTATATTAACTTGCTCTATTTAGAGGGAGTGTTTTACCCTAGACATAGAACCTGATTAGTCCTGCTTCAAAATGGGATTATGTTATTATGCCTCTGATCTCATCTTTGATACTTTGATACTATAATATTATGATATATGAATATTCTAATTACTTTTATGACTTTGATACTCTATTACTAATTTTTGTCAATTTATGTCATAAAAATCTTATTATAAACAGGTAATATCCTTATGTTTATCCAATGTTACTAAAGTGCCTAATTTTATTCATGTACCCAAATATCGTATTATTTTTGTTATTATAATCTGATTATTGATAAACTATATGAATACTATGTAATCATACTTCATTTTTGTGAGTTAACCTACAAATATCAATCTCTCATAGGTATGGTGGAATATTATCTACTCACTGAGTTTATCTACCCTCTATTGTTTAATATTTTTCAAGCAATAGATCTAGTGGATAATTCAAGTTCATTGCTATCCTTCCTCCAACAGGAAACTTTAGATATCCTTATATATTCAAACTTGAAGTAAATAGTTATCTAGTTGTTCTATGGTGATCTTTTGAGGATTGTATTATTTTGGAGATGATTATGAACTTTATGTGTTATTAATGACTTGTATTCATTCATTAAACATAATGTATGGTACTTATAGATCATGTAATGCATTTTGATCCCTTAGAGGCTGTGTGATATTCTAAATAATTTCCTTTAAGGTTTATGTTGTGGTATGATTGTGAATGAGAATAATGAATATAGAAGTGTTATATTTCACATGTTATGATTTTAAGGTTAGGTTCATATTATATTGTTATCATGTCAGATTTTTTATATATGTATGTAATTCATGATTCTATGGATTGTTGGTTGTCTTAAACTTATTCATGCCTTAAAATATTCATATCTCCTAAATTAAAATTTAACATTATGTCTCAGATTGATTCTCATAAATAATTTTAAATCTAATTCAAGTCTCATATTGATCCTCATAAATAATTTTGAATCTAATATAAGTGAATTTTATTGGTTTTATGTTAAGTAAAGTTGTATTTTTTAAGAATTAATTTATCAAAATTCACTTTTATATTTAAAAGTAAATTAAAATTTTTTTATTAGTTTACGAAAGTCACATTGTTAGGGGAATACATCCTATCAAAATAGGTTGGGATAAGATGAGTGTTTTAGATTGAGGGGTGAATTCCATAAAAAGGAAAAGAAAGAAATTGATCATGAGATAAACATCAAGGAAAAAAAAGTGCAATTAATTGATAGTGTTATCAGCTTTTCAATTGAAACTCAATACAAATTTCAAGATCCACAACTGTAATTTACTCAATAATATGTAGTCACCCTTGTGCTTTTAGCAACTAAAATTATTTTAATAATGATTAAACTTTATATTATTGATTTCATTGTACTCACAAGTATCAATTTGTGAAGATTTAGTCATTAATTTTAACTTTATACTGTTAAGAACTAGTTTAGTTTATGAAATAACTGAATATTCCATTTGATTATATTTTATATTTTTATAATTCGTTGAACTATTCTTTTATTATTATTATTATTATTATTATTATTATATTTTTTAAAATTTTCATCTACTTGCAATCTTATTTCAAAGATATAAAATAGCATTGTTGAGATAATAATTAGAGTGTGATTAAATATACTCTAAAATCCTTAAATGCACCCCATCTTGATTTTTTCATTTAAGTTAATGACTATAATATTCTCATTATATTTAAGAGACAATCAAACTAAATATATATTTTATTAAGATATAAAAATTACTCATTGTATAGCCCATCCAAGTTAAAGAATAAATTTCACTTGAGTTAATTACTATATTTAATTTAAAATACCTAATGAGTATTTTAATTGAAATAAAAGAAAGAATACTGTGGATAAAATTTAATTAATATATTTAATTTAGAATATTAATTAAAAAATAATATATTGCATTTGATATACTTAAATAAATAAATAATATATTTAATATAATGTATTTTAAAATTAGTTGATTAAATATAAAAATAATATATGAAACTAAATTTATTAAAAATATTAATTAAAAAAAAGTCATGCCTGAAAAAATATTAATGAGTGGAAAATATAATATCAATATAACAGGATATATCCTTTGTTAGTCTAAAATAAATTAATAATTTTAAGTATTTTAATATATAATATATTTATTTTAATTGTTTAGAAAGTAAATTAAGAGTAATATTGGCATTTTATTAATGAAATTTATTTATGATCTGTTTGGATGATAAAGATTTAGATCAAATTTCTTATTTTGAATCATTAAAATTAAGTGGATTTATATTTGATTTAAATATCTATTAAAATTTAATTTTTTAAAAATTTAATATTTCAAATATTTTTTTTATTTAGTTATTTTAAATCTATTATCTTTATTTTTAATTTAAAATCTTTATTTTTTTTAAATTTCAAATTTCTTATACCCTTCAAATAAATAATTTAAAAATTTAAAATTAAAATTTATACATCTAAACATACGTAAGGATTTTGAAGTGTATTTAACCGCCGGCAATGATTAAGGCTTATCCTCAATTTGCATTTGGTAAGAAAATAAATAAAAGGAAGATTGTGGATAAAGTTGGAATAATTTGATGTTGATAGTGAAGAAATAAGGGTTGCTGGGTGAGGAGAAGCACTATAACAAAGTCAAAATCACACTGTTATTAAAACAAAGGATTTCATTGAAAGGGATTTGACTGAGTGTCATTTTGTAATGTATTTTGTATTTGTATCAGTTATGATTATGACTAAATAGAAACTGTTACTCATATTTCAAGTGGCTGCAATTTTCTGCAAAATATGTGGATAATATATACATTTTCCTGAATACTCTTCTTCATATATTGATTAAATTACAGGTAATTCAATTAAATTTATAATAGTTTAAATTCATAATTTTAATAGAATTATTGATATAATTACTATCATTATCTTTTTAACTTATAAGTTAAAATCTCTATTTTTTTTATATTAATTTATTTAATTTTAACTAAATTAACTTATTCTTAATCAATGTCATGAAAATACTCATTAGAATAATTTTTTTTATAAAATTTATTTTGATCATAATTCGAAATCAAAATCTTTCAGTTATGAAAACGTTTTCAATACTACTAAATTAAAAGTTTATTAATTAATAATTAACAAATATTTTAAAAACACTCTTCAAAATGATCTTATATATATTATCTTTCAATCATGGTGTATTGAATCCTTTGGGAATAAGGAATTAAGAATCATTCCAAATGCTTTATACTAAGTTTAAATGGCATATAATAAAAATTCTGATGTATTAAAGAAAAGCATACAATGGATGAAACAATGCCATTGATTCTACAAAATGAAATTCGTAAGAGAACGATATGGCTATTTTGACATGCACTATTCACACTAATAAATGAATTAGAAATATGGAACCAATTTATGAATAAATTTTCATATTTAAATTGTGATGATTTATTGATTTTTAAAAAAGGATGATGATTTTTTATTTTTATTTTTGGATTTGGATTCAGGATAGTCTCTTTTGACTTGTAAAATGAATTATTAGCATTGTAGTGTAAAATTTAGATTTGACAAGATTCCTCCAAAGGCTCCGGTGCTCAAATCAATGAATTAAATTCTTAGAATTCTCAAAAAAAAAAAAAAAAAATGATCAATCTTGAAAGTATATTTTAGTGAGAGAGAAGTGATAAATTATTGAGAGTATATGAACCTATTGATAGTTGATAATATCACTTTATATTTTTAGTTGCGATTCATTGCATCAATTTGAAAGGACATATATCTTCATCATAGAGGTGGATAGGTTCATATATCACTCGGAGGAATAAACAAGTCATAGCCATATTAGATTCTTTTCTGTCACGCTGATTGTTACACGAAAAAAACACTATTATTGATATGCAACGCATTATTGTGGGTTGTGATGCTCCGAACAATATCTCTTTCTTCACAATCAAGACACGTTTATCTTGATGTGTTTAACTGACCAACTAGAAAGCGATATGCAACGCATTATTGTGGGTTGTGATGTCCCGAACAATATCTCTTTCTTCACAATCAAGACACGTTTATCTTGATGTGTTTAACTGACCAACTAGAAAGCGATGAGGACTGTGAAGTTCAACTTCTTGAAGTCGATCGAATTGTTATGGGTATAAAAGCGAGATCGAGCTTAAAGCGTTTGTCAAGGAGATTAAACTTTAATTAGCTCAAGCTCCGTAATGCTTCTTATGAATGATACTTTGATTTCTAGGCCAATAAATGTTATTTTCGAGTTTCAGCCTTTTGGAATTTTTATTCTCGTAGTCCAAATCCATAAAGCAATTCATCCAGAGTTTAGATTTAAAGAGTGAGAGACTCAATATTTTACTTTCATATTTACTCCTCTTCAAAATAATATAATTTAACTAAATTTTATAATTTCAATTTTTTAACAAGTACTTTAGGGGGTACTAGCTAAAAAAAATATTTCATATAAAATCTAATTAGAAAAGAGTGAATTCAGCTAAAATCTTATTAGAAAATAATTAAGTTAATTTAAAAATAAATTAGTGAGACAAAAATAAAAATTTTGATAAAATTGTATTTAGTAAAGTAATAGATCAAAATTTTTACATAATTTTCGCTCGTGAAATTTACTTATTCAACTCTATTTGAAATATTATTTTCTAATGATCATACATGTTAAAAAAATCTTGCTCTCTCTTTTTCTTTCACATTTTTCTCCCTTTATATTTTTTAACATAATTAAAAATATGTATATCTCTTATTTATAATTAATTTTATTTTTAAAATATAAATAAAAAAAATTAGTTGAGATAAAAAATAAAAAATAAAATAAAAAGGGAAAAATGTGAAAGAGAGAAAAAAAAAAAAAAGACAATATATATTTTTGTCAACACAATTTTATTTTGTTATTTTTCTAAAATTCATTTAAATAAATATTTATTTTTATAGAATCTGATTTAATTAAATCTAATTACATATAACTAAAATGAATTTCTTTTTTTATTTCATACATATATTTATTTTAAATTTTTTTCTAACTTAAATTTAAACTCAAAATTTTTCAATTTTGAAAACGATTTCAATACCACTCAAACATAAAAGTTTAAATTAAAAATAAATTTTATAAAAATTTATGAAATTTGTTAATTTAATTTAAAGCAATATATATATATATATATATATATATATATATATATATATATATATATATTTCTGTACATTATTTTATTATTTCATTTGGTTACATTTAATTTTAGGTTTATTAAAAAAATATATAGTATTAGAAAACAATGAAAATGAATATATATATATATATATATATTATTCTGTACATTATTTTATTATTTCATTTGGTTACATTTAATTTTAGGTTTATTAAAAAAATATATAGTATTAGAAAACAATGAAAATGAAAATTAATCTAATGATCATTAGACACATTCATGACTGTTAACATATTTCAATTCACATTGATTCATGTTCCTAGAAAGTTATTTCAAGTGAAATGCTGACAGCACACTCACCACTAACACTTGCCAATTGCCATGCTATTTAGGTTAGTTGGACAATTGGGGTTTTTCATTTTTCATTTTTCATTTTTCATTTTTTCATACACAAAACATTTCAATTTGATCTACTTTTTGTAGACAAATTTGATTGCATGGTTTATGGGAGCACTCATTTTTTTATATATTCAAGTCTTCAATCAAAACATGGGATGGTGATGCTTCCTGTTGTAATGATGTGTTGAATTAGACATGCTACTTTTTAATTTAAAAGATATATACAAAATTCAATTCTATGATGAGTCTTTTCTAATTCAATGCTCTTTAAATTTATTTGATTTGCCTCATAATTCAAATGAGAATAAAATTAGATGTTTACTAATAATAATTATAGCTTTGATTTTTAAGATTAATAATTATAGTTAAAATTTATATAAATTAGAGTTATTTAAAAATTAAAAATAACATTTTAAATTATAAATCAATTTTTTTTTTTTAATCAATCCCTTGAAAGCACTCATTACAAGAATATGACTTCTACCATTTTATTTATTTATTTATTTTTGTGCGTGTGGATAATAGAAAATGTTTGTACTATATTGGATATGATCAGGCAAACAATACATGGAAGTTTTTTCCAACAGAAGTCAACCCCCAATTCCTCTTACAAGTGGCCAAGTTGATGGTGCACTTGTCATTTGAAGATAGGAAATGACCATACCATAATTTCTTTATAGTAGCTAACAATAAGTCTCTACTTATAATTGAGTTTTTCTTATCCATTTGAGTATTATGATGGTCTAAGGCCTAAATCCTATACATAAAGAGCAGCATTGTACTTTTCAGTACAATTGGGAAATGCCACTTGATATAAAAGTCAACCATATTTTATCAATGGCTTCAAAAAAAAATTATTTTTTTTATTGCCATAAGTTGTAGATCCTACATTTTTTATAAATAAAAAATAAAAAACCTTATTAGGGCATGTACATAGAGATATTTGACATTAAGAAAAATCACGCTTGCCCCCTTATTGCATCAAATATGAAATCAGATTTACTTGGGCTTTATTAATATGATCTTTCTGATAAATATCTCAAATCACTATGAAAATGATTCAGTAAACTCGTTTGTACCCCTAATTATAATGATGATGATGATGATGATGATAATTTCAATACATCTTTTCTATGAAAATGGTTTGCTGAGAAAACTTGAGACAATTCCAGCTGAAACTTGTCCAGAATTGAACAAAATCCAGGAGACTTTGTTTCTTCCAACACCATAACCATGCTAGTATAAATACAAAATACATGAGAAAAATAAAAAATAAAACTAATAATTAGTTACATGGTGTTCCAACACATTCTATTCATAAGCAGATTTTGGTGATTCAGTTGTGATAAACAACAATAACATCTGAATATTCCTAAAGTAATAGAAAAATCTTGTATAATCATCTACTTGGACATGGCGCAGCAGCAGAAAGGAACTTATTCCTTTACCACCTGCAAAAGCCTAAGATAATGCAACAACCTCTTAAATGATCTCTACTTCATCCTGCCCTATAGGATGGCTGATCCGCTATAGTACAAAAATTCCCAAATTGGAGTCAGTAATGATAAGTGCTCTGGTGGGCACTTATGTTGTGGTAGGCAGCCTGTGGAGCATTGGCATCGGTATAGACACCTTGCTGAGCAGACATTATAAAGGGGCTATGCTGCAAGTTCATGTTCTGGTAGGGGCTATGCTGCGCATTGATGTTTTGATAGGTGCTCTGCTGAGCACTTACATTTGGATATGTGCTTTGCGAAGCAGTCAAGCTGTTCTGGTAGGAACCTTGCTGGGCATTAGAAGGCACAAAGGAGTGAAGAATGCTTTGCGCAGCATTCATTCGGTCAGATGATCCACGGAATTCCACATTTTCAGAGACACCAGACAAAGGATCTTGGAGCTTTAACCTTGATCCAGCAACCTAACATTCACAACGAAATTTTCAAAATAGAGTATTGCCTGCTCATACAATGTAAAAGGTTAACGCAAACTACATCACATACTCAAAATTCCTTTTAACATAAGAGCCAATTTCATCAAATGATTCAATTTTGTTTCTTATTATGTTTGAAAGCCTCGAAATGTTGTTGTTACCTGCTTGCCCTTCTAATTTATGAGCAAAAAGGGATTTTGGAAAAATAAAATAAAATACAAGTCACTAAAATAGTTATGGTCTCCGATTAAGTATTGTCATGGGAGTGTTATGATGTTATTTCATGATACATAAATAAATAAAACAAGAAAGTACCATTAATCATAAAACCCAAAATCCCAACAGATCCCTTCCTCCTAAAGAGCACAAAGGGGTGTTCCATTTAACTGACTGGGACTAGTTACTAATCAATTAGCCAAGTCAACCCATTCGGTAACATCAACAACTAATTAGCTATTTTGGACCCCCAACAATTGATTCATTCTAAAAGCTCCCTTTCAGATTTCTTTTCTCTATCAAGTATCAACTGATAGATATTAAGCATTTTTTAACATTTGGAATAAATTGCCCCCTATTTAAAATTTATCAATAACAAAATTGTACTCCAATAAAATTTCTATATGATCAATTTGTTTTTAGTTTGTCAATAATAAGAACCAATTATCAAAATATTAATAATGCTTAATCAATTATTAATAATGCTTGATCAATTATGACATTGACATCCATATTCATATTTATTGGCGAGAGATTATTTATTATAGGCAAAACGCATCCCGAGACCTCATAACTTTGTCATTTTATGCTATTGAGTTCATAATTTTGATTTTGTATTGATTAAGCCCTCCAATTATTAATTTCTAGCTTATTGAATCATTTTTTCCGGGAGTTGACGAGATTATGTTATACGCGCGTTAAAAGCATGTAAAGGAAAACATAACAACTGACTAGGATTACACAAATTGACATGGAAAATTAAAAAAATATATATATATTTATTAAAGAACACTTAAAAAATCCAAAAAACGGTGCCCTTTTTTCAGATGGAAAAATAAGAAAAAAAAAACCCTAACCTATCATTTTCTTCTTTTTCTCACATCACCGCCAACCTAACCCCTCTCTTCCTCTCTATCGTTATCTCTTCTCACATCAAAACTTGTTTTGGCTAAAATGAATCCAATAACAACCATAAATACAAACATGAATCCCCCTAATCCAATCTTATCCACCATCATATCAGAACAAGGGAAAAACAAAGGAGATTTTCCCGAAAACCAAATAGAGTAAAAATAATAAAATTTTATTTCAATAAAGTTTTATTTCCAAAATTAAACTAACCTACTCCTTTAATGGCTACTTCGTCTCTCTTTTTCTCTACTTCTTTGCGTACTCTGTTGACTTCCGTTCGAAGATTTTGTAGACCTTTATTTCAATAAAGTTTTATTTCCAAAATTAAACTAACCTACACCTTTAATGGCTACTTCGTCTCTCTCTCTTTCTCTACTTCTTTGAGTACTCTGTTGACCTCCATTTGAAGATTTTGTAAACCGTACACTCCACTAATCTCACCTCAGCCATCATTTAACTTCAAGAGAGTCAATAACTCTCCATCGTCGGATTAAGAGGAGGGTCCCTAATTGCATAATGAAAGCTTCATCAACGGCTGGAATGACGACAGAAGAGACAACAACGGAGAAGAAGCAAGTGGTGGAGGTCTTTGATTCGGAGGAGGATCTCGCTATTTCTCTGGCCAATTACACCGTTGATCTGTTTGAAAAGTTTACTAAAGAAAGAGGCTCTTTCACTGTCGTTTTGTCTAGTGGTTCTCTCATTAAGTCTCTCGAGTTAGTTTCATATACCTATTTTTTTTTATAAATAATTTAAGAATGAAATTGAAATTGAAAGCATTAATTGGGAATTTGTGATTTTTTTTTTTAGGGAATTGCAGGAAATTAGTGGAACCTCCTTATATTGATTTAATAGAATGGTCAAAATGGCATGTTTTGTGGGTAGATGAGAGAGTAGTTCCTAAAGATATTGGCATTTGATGGGTTGAAGATGAACTCAGCGATGACGACAAATCCAAATTTTAATCATTTTTTTGTTTAATCATGAAGAGAAAAAACGAGATAGAAGAGAAATGGAGAATATATGTTATTGGTTTGCCTAAAAACGGTGTCATTTTCAGGTCTAATTATTTTTTTTTTTCATTTTCTTAGTTAACAACCTCAATCCTAATCAACCATTTTATTTCCTTTCACGTGATTTTGACGTGTAAATCACCTCCGTCAACCATCATTAAAAAAAGATTTAATAAGCTAGAAATTAATCATTGAATGACTCAATTAATACAAAATCAAAGTTATAAACTCAATAGCAAAAAGGGGCAAAGTTCATGGGCATCGGTATGTGTTTTTTCCTTTATTACAAACATCTAAAGAAAGTTGAGTATAATTTTATTCATTAACTTTTTTTAGTTGATTTATATAACACGTTAAAAAATTAATAAGATATACTATGCTACATTTTAGAAAAATAAATTGTCCTCTATACTCATTTGACACATTAAGAGCAATAATTGACAATAATTCAAATAATTAACACTCACCAACTATGAACCATCAACTAACAACTGAATCAAATGAACTCTTAAGGCTGCGTTTGGTTTCTTAGATAGGATAAGAACAAAACCAAACAAGAAAAAAAATTTATATCTTGTGTTTGGTGCAATTGGGATTAAATAAGCTAATGGATTGGACAATATATGAAAATAACAACATTATCATTCAATGGGGAAGCTAAAGTTTTTATTAACAAGATTTTAAAAAAATCGGTAATATGACTGGAAGTTAATGAATAAAATTATTTTGGGTTCAATTCATTGCAGAAAATGATGATCATTAATTTTCCAATGAAATTCAATTCCATTAAAAAAACAAATAACAAATGATTTCACTAACACTAGAAGCTTCAACATCAAGAGTGGCTCCTCATAAACCCAGTAACATCACCAAAACAATCCACTAGCCAACGACGTCAAGGTTCAAAAAGTTGAAGGCCAGTGTATTGGCGGTGTAGACACTAAATCTAGTGTGTTGTATCATTGTATTGGAGCTTGGAAAAGTCAAAGGAAGAGAGATGTTGTCTCCACTTGGAGAGGAGTGGAAGGGAGAGCAGATAGATTGGGGAGAAGATGAATAGTGAATGCAAGAAATATTTTGTTTTGCTTTTACAAGGGCACTTTTGGAAAAAAAATTATTGCTTAGTCCTTAAAACGGGACAAGCAATCCCTGCAAAAATGAGTGGACAAAAAATAGGTGGGATAGGACAAGAACTTAATTTCCCCTAGTTCAAACAATAAAACTTCACCAAATGCAAGACAAGTTTAGTTTGTCCAGTCCAGTCCAGTCCTGTCTGCTCAACCAAACGCCAACCTAAGAGTGCCCCTCCCCTCCCCTCCCTCCCCCTGAAAATAGAAGCTGAATATTCTAATAACATACCTCACCAACATTTGAAATTCTCCCAGCTCCTAAAATAGAATTGACTCCATTATTTGAAGTATTAGCCTCCAAAGCACTGTTCACATTTGGGTATCTGGAATTGAAGGGAGCAAAGAACTTAGTTGCAATATTAAAACTTGCACTCATAATTATACAATTTAAAATAGCAGCAATACCCAATAGCAGCTGGAGGAACTGGATAACTCTGACGTTCATAATCACGTCCGCCATCCTTCATGAAAGCATAAGGAGTGGGCATCATGGTCAAGACATATATCTAAGCAACAATCTTTTTAAAGGAAAAAAATCTTAAAAGTAATTTTGCTCAAGAATGATATCCATGCATCTGAACATGGCAAACCACTTAGTTGGATGGTGTATAGATCCAGACCATCCAAGAATGTCAATATTAATACCAACTGAACATGTTCTACAAAATCTACAAGCCCACAATGGGAGCCATTTCTGAAAAGCAGATAATAAAATTACAATAACAAGTGCATGGCTGACATTATCAACACATACTAACCATTAAAGTTTATGAACCATACTAACCATTAAAGTTTATGAACCATTTATGGACTACATTCTACACTTCAACTAAACCTCAATCCAAATTCCAAACTAAACGGAATTGGCTACAGAGACCTTTTCCCATTATCCTGAGATATGGATAATCTTCACTAGATCAATTTTTACAGTTTTTACTGCATCAGCGCATTTAATTTGTGATCTGCCCATTCAATATTTTTCTCCTATTACTCGAATCTACCCACCCTTCAACATCAATAAACTTATTATCAATGTAGAAAATACAAATAAAATAAAAACATTAGCAACAGCAATGTAAAAACAGTACAACAGGAGCAAGAGGTAATGGCAGTTGAGAAAGTACCAAGACTAAAACCCTGGGCACTACACCGGCATGCTAAAGGAGAGGTGAAAATGTACTGGCAACATTTAACATAGTGGTCGCCACATTAACACATCACGTAATAACAAAAATTATAATACCTCCCATAGAAAATATGTCAAGGTGGGTCTTGTATGTAAGCACCTAAATGAGCTATTATTAACACCGCAAGGCTTTAGCTTTTGGACCACGTGATTAGACTAGCTCCACCCTTGTTGAACCAATGATCTACTCAAGGTGTTACGAAATGGTATCAAGATCAACTCAAGACAAGCTATGCAGAGGTCTATGAACCCATCCAAGGGTGAAACTGAAGTCAAGCACATCTCAAGGATAAGCATCTGTTTCAGCCATCCACTAAGAGCAACCTAGGGTTTCAGCTGTCCACTAAGGGCAATCTTGAGGAAATTGTTATGGGCGATGACGAGGACCACAGAGAAAATAGGTCAAGTTGATCTTATACAAGGGGATCTAGGTAGGTATTACCATACTCTAACATGGGGCTTAAGCGTTTGGGCATCATGGTTAGGCCCACTCTATCCATGTTTTTGGGCCAATAGTCATTGATCACATGCACATAGACGTAGTGTTTGTGTTAGAGAGAGAAGCATAAGAAGTTTCTTTCAAAAATAAAAAAATAAATGTAGTTTTTTGACAAAGGAGATGAAAATATGCAATATAGAGATTTAAGATATATTCCTCTCAGAGGATGCAACATACAAGAAAGATATATTCCTCTCAGAGGATGCAACGTACAAGAAAGAGTAAAACTAAGCAAAAAACATTAGCACCAGTCACATTGAATTCCAACCAGATACAAAATACTTCTGCATAGATACCAAATTAGAAACTACAGTAAATAAAATTAAAGTGAAAAATAACAAAGTAATTCTCTCAAACTATGTTGCACAGCAGCTACATATAAAATAATAATGAAGCAAAAGCCCATAAGAAGCATATAAAACAATTTTGTCCCACAACCAACAAAGAAATCTTACTAGGTTCTTAAGATCCCGGGCATTTTTCTCCTAGCAAATGCTTCAAAATCCATGTAAACACTAAAAAATACCATTTCCTCCAAGCTTCTTTCCTCCTCCCAAATATTCTAACTTCTAACTTATGTATCATAAAATCATCTGATGTCTCCAACCATATCAACTTTTTCTTAGAAATTGTCACCATAATTGATTCCTAATAGGCCGATAAGCAAGGCATCATTAATCATTATCAACTATTCTAACTAACACCTCTTGGAGATTTAGATTTTAGGAGTTAGCTTTCCTTTCTTTCCCAGATACCTCCTTCCAGAACATCCCACGTACTTAAGTCGACAATTTGTTCTATCATCACTCATCAATTGCAAAGCCACAGATGACCCACACATGTCAATGCTCAAACACAGAAATCCAAACAATCACTGTTTAGTGCAATGAAGTCTTGCACTTGCAACCAAACGGTTACAGGATTCAAGGCATGAATGCAGCCACTTCAATAAAACTGTCACCAGACAGTCCCTACCAACAACCTATTTCGATGGACCATTTATGAGAGACAATTGTGAATATTAAAAGTTGCCTTTTTCTTTCTTTTGGTAAAGAATTAGTTGTTTTCTAATTTATGAGATGTTACGGAATGAATCAAGATCAACACACAAATACACACACACATGCGTGTGGATAGAGAGAGAGTTTTGTACAGGGGAAGTCATAGATAATGCAATAGGTATTATGCATATATTCTCCAATAAGAACATGTAAAATAGATAATGGCAACACATGCACATAGTTTACTTATTGGAAAACAAGAAAAAACAGCACACGCAACATCCTAACAAACACAAAGGGAATGCTGTTGAGCCATCATATCCAATCCACCAACAGAAGCTGTAAGATAACAGCATACAATGTACTACAACTACAATAATTCTTAACAGAACCATGCTCTATAATACTTGTTGCCAAGTTTGTCGCAAACTCCAAGCCGGTAATTGCATAGTGAATTCATAACAAGTACCTTAATCATAAGATGGGTAAAATGAGGGGGAATTACCCTGAGAGGTTCATATCCACCAGAACTGCTAGCTCCCGTTGTACCAGATGGTGGAGGCCCTCTGCCTGGCAAGCTTCGTGCAGGCCCAAATCCTTGGACAGGTCCAACAGGCCCAGGTTCCCCTCCAGCATTTGCATCTCGCAAAGTTCTTGCTCTTAGTCTTGATGCAATCTCTGCCAAAGCATCTTTGGCAACACCAAAATTGCCAGATATCTAAAAGAACCAGAAAAAAGGATTAGATCAGAACTGCAAATAAAGGTGAGGAAGAAATTACAGTAGTCCAACATCAATAATAAAATAACGTAAAATTACTAATTAGTAATAAATTAAAATGTTTCATTGACCACATCACCTGTACGAGCTCTTCATCTTCAGATGCACACTTTGGTTTATCATTCTTGGAGTAAACCCGAATGTCTGCTTGAGTTCTCCTTCTCATTTCATTGATAACTTGACCTCCTTGTCCAAGGATACAGCCAACCTTACTTGATGGAACAAGAAGTCTAGTAGTGATTGTACCTTTCTCAGAGAATTCACTTGTTTTATTTTGAAGCTGAAGAATTGCATCAATAGTTTGTGATCTTGGGTTCCAATGAGCCTGAATAATATCATCACAATAATTCACATTATTATATTAGCAGCACAATTGAGCAAGCAAAGAGGTTGTAACATTTGCAAGACAGGCAGACCTCAAAAGAAGAGACTCGAATCACACGTTCATCTGACTCTGCTGAAGCATCTTCAACATGAATACTAGCACCTGTCTCCTGCTGAACCAGTTTTACATTAGAGCCTCCCTTGCCGATTATCCCACCAATTTTCATAGCGGAGCACAAAATTTTCATAGAAAACTCAGCTGAAGGCTCCCTGCCATGTCCTGGAGGAGCATCATTAAAGCCACCACGCCCAAATCCTGTGGGCTGACTTCCATATTTCCCCATAAATGGCATGGGAGGCATATTGTGGGAAGAAGAGTTCCGATGAGGCCACACTGGATTTCCAGGTGGATGCATATTTGTCATGGGACCTCCAGGAGGATGAAAACTTTGGCCATTATAAGGCATAGGCACACTTGGAGGTTTGTCTTTTCGAGGATTTTGATGCAATAGAGTAGATACTTCATAGAGAGCCCTCTTTGCAACATCAGGTTTTGCAGATATCTGAAATATACCAACCAAAATTACACTTCTGATGGGGAAGTCTCAGGAAACTTTTTTTTTTCCAGGCCAAGTTTTTATCCAAATGCAATATAAACATGGGAATTACCACTGAAGGAACAATTATCACTCCAAAGAACAACATCATAGATGCAGCAATCAGATTTATATTCACAATGTGTATTTTTGCACCTCATGATGCATCTGCATACAAATATAAAAAACAAGCAAGCACATGCAATCGCTTAAAAAGTTGTTAGTCAACCAGCAATGAGGCACAACAAGAGTCAAAAAATGGGCACAAGTCATCTCCCTAGTAAATAGAGGTTGAATAGGCTATATCATCTTAAGCATTCATTTTGGTTAGATCATTTATGCACCGAATAAAATTCAGCTTGATGAGAATCCATATTCAACTAGGATACTGCTAAAGGCCCAGAATTCATTAAACTTTACAATGATTTGAATGTCTAGCAACGTGACAAAGTTAACCCTACTTGGAAGTCGAATTGAATTGACATTTGCCATAAAGGGTTTGAGCACCTCAAACCATGGGTTTCTTCCAAAAACTATCAGGAAACACCTAATCTGTCTTCTATTATAAGGCATCGAGAATGTGGAAACAAGGAGAAATAAAAGAAAAAATGGTAAAGAAAAAAGAGAGATCATAAAGAATAACAGTATCGGTACTTCAACCTACTCTTATTTCCTAACCACTAGATCAGCCGTCCAGAACACAATATAACAATGTAGTTAGCAAAGGTCACTCCACCCACCTCTTTTGCATGCATGGTCCCATCCACCATCTTAATCAAGGTATGCTTGAATCTTCAAGGTGCACTCAGATTTGGGCACATATCTCTCAAACTTGAGCCCAGAAACTTCCATCCAACATATACTATGTCAGTTAACAGATCACGTAAGCACAGTTGTGAATTGGTAATCGCATCTTTGACACTTAATTGACCAGGCCGGCACCCAATTCAACTTCCAATGAGAAACAAGCAAACAGCCGGCAAAGACTTGTCTTAACAAGAGGACATTCATTCCACCATGCTGATTCACAAGGTGAATCTCAAGTAAGAAATCTAGTATTGCTTTGAAATCATCAGAAAGAATAAAGATGACAATGCCAAATGTCTTGAGAAAGCCCAATAACATTCACATGTCCACCTAATCATGGAGTTAACAACACCATAATCCATTGGCCACAAGGTCATGTCAAATTCAATTGATCACTTTCAGATCGCGCACGTAGTTTCACTTAACCATCTCTGCTTACAGCACTCATATATGCGATCTGATGAAATACATTATTCAATTATTGACATAATTGTATAAAAAAAAAAAATCCACGGATACTAATAGCCTTCCAGGGTAATGCTTGGAAGAGTCCTCAGTGTGAATTTGTACCCTTTGTGTAGAAAAAAATGACAGTTTATATTATTTGCTTTCCTGTGAAACAATATTTCAATATCCTGCCTCAGACAATTAAACATAAACTTCCATGAGTTATAGCTAGAAGCTCTTCTATAATCTGTCATACTGCACTCAGCAACAGAAGTTGCAGAGGCAAAACGTCATTATACAAGGATACTTCTCCCTTGTTTTTTCAAACTTGAACTACTAGAAGCACCAGGGCTCCAAATGGAATAACGAACATAATTATGGTCAACATATCAAGAATTTGTGGCATACATTCCAGCAGGAAAGGTACACCCACATCATGGGCATTAGGTCCCTTGCTTCTTTTATTTTCTGTTTTTTTCCTTGGAGGGATTAGGCTTCAACCTAGTTCCAAATGGGTCTAAAGTCAACTTGCTGCGACTGGACTCAGAAGTCCCAAGGCCAAACACAATTAAGCGGAAGTTATTACCAGTGTGCAGATCCAAACCCTAGGCAAGAAGTCTCCAGAAGCAGCCAGAAATCTAAAATGTGGCTTAAAAACTGGCAAGTAACTGACAGGCACTACCTAAGAAATTCTTTTGGTCAAGCAAAGATTATGAAACGAAATACAGAATAAGAATCTGTACCGCAGTACACAACAAGGCCACAACTCTACAATAAGAATCAAATTCTCAAATTCAGGGACAGCATTTCAAACAGAATATGAACAGCACTTCTCATTCCTCCCACTTGACAAATTATTAACCTTGCCTGCTTAGTGCAGCATCATTAAGTCAAAGCGAGACCACAAATTAAAACCACATATTCAAAAAAAATTAAGTGAAATGACTAAATGAAAGAGCAGAACTTCCTTTGTTAGTTGTTACACTTGCAGGCAGCATAACAAGATACCTTCTATACTATACTTTTTAGACATGACAGCCTTTGGTAACATGAGCTCATACTGAGAAATAAAGCCATGGATATTCAGAAATGCATTCATTGGCAAATCTTGTGATTAAAATGTACTCAATATTTACTCTGGTAATGTTTAAAAAATAAAATAAGCTTCTCATGTAAAACCAACTGACCAGTCATTGAAACCAATAAGGGGGGAGGGTCAAGGATGAATGCACATTTAGCAAGTGTTACACAACATATGCCATAATTAGCAGATGTTAATTAGAAATCCAAAGTAAAATATAAAGACAACTGCAACTAATTTACGCTAAATTAATTTTCCTTTGCCATTTAACAGAATAATCAATAATATTTCGTAACAGAAGAAATAGATGAAACGATGTTGAGAGAATAAATATTAATACTAGCCAGGAAGCACTTTGTGCACCAGGTGAGCCCCTTAACAGTGTGAATTTGATAGATTGGCAACATGTTTAATTTATAGTAATGCTATTTTTAGCCTTCTTAAATTGCAAAAAGAGTTCAGACTTACCGTTGCAAATTACCTACATATAAAATTTCCACCAAGTCAAACACCCGATGCCAGCCGCATGGAAGCTATGCTGATAAGTTGCTTGAGTACATAGGTCCAAGACCCATGCTCCTTGGATGTTGCAACTTTATTTTTTGTAGTGACATGGCAGCTTGTCAAGCTGCCAAATCTCTTAGCTTAGACCACCTACCCATCTAAACTGAAATTGGTTGACCAATTCGCCAATTAACTGGCCAGTACAAACAGTTCAAGACTTCAAGGTGAGTTTTTTAATAAAAGGGTTTGGAACTCAGATCAGGCAAGCTATTTAAATGGTTACATGGTCTTGGTTCTTCAGTGTGACTGTCAAGTCCAGTTCAGGTATGACAATGATGTGCAAAACTAGACTGAAGTAGAGACATATCAATCCATTTATAATCCCGAAAATTCACTCAACGTCAAACACAATATCACAGAAATCTACACCACTATGAGCCTGTTTAGCATTGAGGTTGAAAATGCTGCTTTGGAAAAGCACTATTTTAGATGTTAAAAAAAAAAAAAAAGCATGTTTACTTGTAAATATTCCTAGCTTGATTATAGGAGTATTTGTATGATTTGTATTATTTTCCCTTTATTTTTCTTCCTAATTTAGGATTTAGGTTGTGTATAAATGAATCATGTACAAGCGCTTTAATCAATTAAATGAAATCTCATTGTCACATAGGACTCATGTGGCAAGCTTTCATTCCAACCACCCAGCTTTTATTATATGGTTAACATCCTCCTTACAACTCCCATCACCTTGAATGATTGAGCCTACGTATTTAAAATGAATGTTTTGGGACAATGTCACTCCATCCAAGCTAATTCTTTCATTATCCACACTTTGGCTTTCATTAAATTTGCAATGCACCATCTTTGTTCTACTTAACCTGAAACCCTAATACTTCAAAGTGTTCCTCCACAACTCTAACTTTTTATTAACTCCATCTTGTGACTCATCTATCAGTACAATATCGTATGCAAACATCATATACCAAGGGATTTTCTAGTGCATATGCTTTATTAATTCATTTGTAATCAAAGCAAAGAGGTAAGGGCTCACTACGGACCATTGATGCAATCCAACTGAAATAGAAAAGTCTCTTGAGTGTCCTCCAATTGTGCATATATTAATAGTCGCTCCTTCATACATGTCCTTCAATACTTGAATGCACATAATCAATAATCCCTTACGTTCTAGCACCCACCATAAAACTTCTCTTGAAACTCTATAATAAGTCTTTTTCAAGTCAATGAAGACCATTAGTAAATTTTTCCTCATAACTCTATATTTCTCCATCAAACTTCTAATGAGAAAGATTACTTCCATGGTAGATCAACTTAGCATAAACCTGCATTGATTGGCAGATATAGATATAACCCCATGTAAGCGATGTTTTACAACTCTTTCCTACAACTTCAAAGTATGACTCATAAACCTAATTTCCCTATAGTTTGTCCCTCGTCTTTCTCCATTCATATGGCATTTTCTTTGAAATTAGAATATTGTTGAACAATTTGGTTAACCAATCTATTCCCACATCATCCATACATACATCGGTATTCTATCAGGGCCACAGGTTTTCCCAACTCTCATCCTCTTCAAAGCCTCATTGACCTCCGAAAATTTAATCATTCTAGTGAAAATCACATTCTCTCTATAGTCATATGGTCCATGTCAACCATGCTATCACCTTGACCATTATTGAGAAATTCATCACAATAACTCCATCTTTCTTTAATGTTCTCATCTTTCACCAATACATTACCTTCTTTATTCTTGATACACTTTATCTTATTGAGATCTCAACATTTTCTTTCCCTTATTTTTGCTAACATGTAGTTATCATTTTCACTTCATTCCAAGTTTTCCATACATCTTTTCATAGGCCCGTGCTCTTATTGGCTCATGGCTTTTTTTTTTTCTCTTTTTTCACTTTCTTATACTGCTCATAAGCCTCCTCATTATCATACTTTGGAAATCTCTTATACCATTCTCTTTTACTCTTCACTACCATTTGTAATTCCTCACTCCACCACCACCTCTCCTTTAAGGATGGGCAATGTCCTTTAAACTCTCCCAGAACTTGTCTACCCATTTTCCTAATCCTTTAAGTCATGTCTATCTACATAGCATTAGCCTCCATGACCGAATCGCGGAGTTCTTTCATAACATCACTTTTTTCACCACTTTATTCTAAATTCCGTACTTCTTCTACACCTCCTTGTCATTCTCCTGATATTGACATCAATAACTAATAACCTATGTTAACTAATAACTTGTTTACTCTTCACCACCTTTAGTACTTCCTCACTCCATTACCACCTCTCCGTTAAGAATAAGCAATGTCCTTTAAACTCTCCCAGAACTTGTCTACCCATTTCCCTAATCCTTGAAACCATCTCTATCTACATAGCATTTGCCTCCATGACCGAATTGCGAAATTCTTTCATAAACATCACTTGTTTCACCGCTTTTAATTGTCACCGTTTTATTCTAAATTTCGTACTTCTTCTACACCTCCTTGTCATTCTCCTGATCTTGACATCAATAACTAATAACCTATATTAACTTGTTAAAATCTCTCCCAAAATTACTTTGCAATCATTGCATAGGACTCAATTTGTCTTTCTTGTGAGAAGAAAGTCAATTTGACTTTTATTTTGCCCTCTTCTAAAGCCACTAGATGAGATTCCCTTTTTATAAAGTGATATTTACTAGGATTAGGTCATAAGCCAGAACAAAATCAAGGATGCTTGCTTCCTCCTCATTTCTCATACCATAGCCAAAATCTCCATGAACATTCTCATAACCATGCCGATCACTTCCAACATGTCCATTTAGGTATCCACCGATGAAAATATTTTCTTCATATGATATGCTATGAATAAGGTCGTCATATTCTCTCAAAACTTTTGTTTGCTCTCATTATCTAATTCAATTTGTGGAACATAAGCACTAATTGCATTCATCACTTCTCCTTCAACAACTAGCTTAATAAGGATAATCCTATCCCCCTACTCTTCTAATTGCTACCACTGCATCTTTTATTGTCTTATCTAGACAAATATCTTCAAAGTTGTAACAAAATTTAAAAAAAAAAAGAAAAAGGATAGAGGTAAGCAATACCCAAAAAACATAGATGCTAGGAAACGCAAAAACAAAAGGCAGAAATGTAAAACCCGAAACAAGAGTGGAGAGGGATTTGGGTGTGTGAGTGATGGATATAGAAGTATTGCAGCCGGCGATCCTAGCGATGGTGATCCAACAAGATTCTGGCAACTTTCTGATAACGAAACTTGACCTTTCGATGACTTTCTGACTCGTGGGCAATGGATTCTTGTAGATCGGCGAGTTACGAGTTTGTTGATGGTAACCTTTAGTGGTGGTTGAGCTCATCAGAGGTGAATGTAAAGGAGGCGCTCACCTAAACAAAAAGGCGAGCGCTTGTGTGAGGTTACCCGCCTTGCAAATGTTAGAGGCGCTAGAGCCATCGACCTAAGAGCCTTGCACCTAGGGCTCGCCTATAATAACTATGGTGTAAAGATATGAAAAAAGTTTTTTGTGCTTTCTTATTTTTGTGGAGTGTAGCTATAGTTGAATTTCTGTTAAGATAAAAAAAGTTCATATACAATTTTATTCTGAAATTTATTGACAGATTATAATATAAAGTATCATTTTTAAATATATTAATAAAACAAATAATCACAGGTTAAAGAACAATACTTTCACATGCAATGCATGCAGTACAAAACAAGTTATTCTAAATATCCCTTGAAACAGTAAGTAATTTAAGCGATAGCAGGCAAGAGAGTTATTTAACATTTGAAAATGTTACAATAACTACTTCTATATATTAATCCTGGTAGGCAAAAGTCATGCATAGTAGCTATAATAAGGTTGCAATTGGAAAAAAAAAAAAAAAAAAAAGCGGAAAAGAAAAAAAAAATGATGTGGTCAGATGCACACACTACACACATGTTTGTTAGCCTACATACAGTAAAATTAAAGACACAAAGAAACTAGACATAATTACCTGAACCAATTCGTCAGTGCTCATAGCACAAGCAGGAAGATGATCAGCAGGAAGAACACGAATGCTTGCACCTGTCTCACTTCGCAATCTTTGGATGACATCTCCACGTTTACCTAAAAGGCATCCTACCATATTGTTTGGAACCAGAAGTCGTGCTGTGACTACATTGTTTTCATTATCATCATCAGATGCCATTCCACCAAAAAGATCTTCCTCAACAATCCTGTCATGAACTTTCAGAAGCGCATCCTGAGCAGCACAATGAGGCTCCACAGACTCCTCTTCATTCTCCATAGTTGAATCCTCATTATTATACTGGTTCCTAGAAATTTTTTCAGGAGAACTATAAATAATAATCACTCTTTCATCTGAACCAGGAACTGAATCAGCAACTGTAATCTTTGCCTGGGTCTCTTCCCTCAAGGCTTTAACTATGCTTCCACCTTTTCCAATAACACCCCCAATTTTTCTTGAAGGACAGAGTATGCGATAAACAGTATCAACGGGAAGTGAATTCCCTGAATATTCCTCACGACTAGAATTGTTCCATTTTCCTTTTCTTATGACTCCTTTTCGCTTGAATTGATTGTTTTGATGTTTCTTGAAAAATTTCCGCTTGTTCGCGTCCATACTGCCACAGAAATTAATAATGAGGTGGCAATTGGTGTGTCTTGCAGCAATAAGTTCCTTTCACCATCTGAAAATCAAATGTAGCAAGTACATAAATAACCCAAACCTGAAATGAGTAAGAAACTAGAGCATAAATAGCCAGACTTTTTATTATCAATAATTGCAAATAATGGAAGTTGATAGATATAAAAGTTACCAGGCAGAAAAAATGAAAAGCTAAAAGCTATCCTTGCAAATTCAAGTACTGTTGCCACATCACATCACATTATTTTTGGAGGCAACAAGAAGAAAATGCAATAGGAATCGGTCATAATGGAAGTGCAAGTATAATAGTGAAACATTAAGAGCGCAAATTTACAAGAATCTCATAAGAGGACACAGTGGGGGTGCTAAATTTCCAATCCCAGAATTTTCATAGCTGGAAATAAAAGGGAGAGGGGAGGTGTTAACCTTTAAGTGACCTAATACATTTACCCGG
Source organism: Aleurites moluccanus (assembly GCA_948193065.1). NCBI lineage: Eukaryota > Viridiplantae > Streptophyta > Magnoliopsida > Malpighiales > Euphorbiaceae > Aleurites > Aleurites moluccanus. The sequence goes on from CANXYC011711032.1 coordinate 45,777, forward strand.
CTTATTACTTAGATTCTTCGATTAGTGAGCACAATAAAGAAGATTCAACATTTAACTTTTTCGAAAACTCCCCATATTTCCTAGCAACTAAAGCTACCCATCAGAAGGTTCATGGCAAGTTCAGCTAGAAAAACACAGCAACCTACAATCCTTTATGCTAATCTTTGACCTATCTTTCATAGTAAAAAGTGCATCTCTCACGATTTTATAGTACAAACATCTTCATATTCTAGACAGCAAAACATCACCACTAATTCATTTTAGAATTATAAAAAAAATATTCACACAGCATTAATGAAATGTAAAGAATTGAATTATGATAATAGCTAATAAGCACCTGCATTAGCATGAATTATACAGATTCCGGGAAGTTAATATGAAAATTTAAGCTCAAATATATTTGAAAATCTAAATATTAAAAAAATAATAATGGAAATGGTCGATTAAGCTAAAAATTTGGAACAATTAGCTCGTAATTAATAGCTGTAATAATAGAAATAACATGGAATTCTAGAACAAAACTTAATTTCAGAGGAGAAACAAAAATTGAAGCTAAGAAATGAAGTAATAGAAAAATTAGGGTTTTGGGGAACACTGAAAAGGGGAAGATATATAAAATATATAAATATACATAAAGAGAGAAAGAAGTACCTGTGAGAGAGAGAAAGAGCGAATGAGTAAATGTATGTTTTTGTGAGAAAGATTTGGCTTTGAAAGAGAGTTAATTGCCAGTCGCTACCAGTAATGTTTCTCCACGCTTCCATGGGTGAGAGATGAAGTTTCGGGGTCGAATTTGATTTTCAGTCATATTTCTTTGATTTTTTTTTAAATAAAATATATATATATATATATATATATATATATATATATATATATAGTAGAGGTGGAAGTCAACCACAAAAACAAATCGAAATTATATATATATATATATATATTATTATTATAAAATATGTTTGATTTTAATTTATATACACTCACATATTATTTTTTAATCTAATATTAATTTAAAATTTAAAAAATATCATTTATAAAAATTAACTAAAAATAAATATAAAAAATAAAATTCTTGAAAAAATATATTTTTGATGTATTAATTAATATAATAAATAAATTTAATATTATACAATGAATTATTTTTAAAAAAATTTATTACTAATATTTTTAACGGTGTTATTTTTAAATTTATAATAAAAAAGATGATTTATAAAAAAAATATTTTTAATTTAAATAAATAAATCAAATTAAATTAATAATTTATTTATAATTATGATTAATTTAATTTAAAAAATTTTAAACTGAAAGAATTTAATTCATGTGATAAAAATTTTCAAATTGATCTAATATGATCCTTAATCTATTTGAAAAGAAATCAGAACGGGCTCTGAATAGCTATTTATAATCTTAGTTTTGGGCTTTAAGCCCATTAATAATCTAAAAACCATTCCAGATTCAGTTATATGGGAACAGTTTTCTTTATTCTCCTCCTACTGGCTACATCCATTTTGTTCAAGTAAATTGGACTCGTACGCCTGCCCCAACTTAAAATCTTTTAGCCTCAAAACAGTTTCAATATTATTGAATCAAGACTCATCACACTATTTATTACATAAAAATTTTAGGATTTACAAAGTAAAAAATTAAAATTTTTAAGGCAAAATATGCAAAGAATATGAAATTAAGGGTAAAAAATTTAAAATAAAAAATAAATATATTGGAGGAGATTAAACATATAATTTAAATTAGGGGCGGCTAAATTAAAAAAAAAAAAAATTGGGAGGCAAATGTAAAATAAGCAAAAAAGTAGGTGAAATTAAAAAAAAAAAAATCATGGGTTGGAGCCAACTCCATGAAAAATCCATAGAAAAAAATTATGAGTCAATTAATTTTTGTATATATTCTATTAAATTTTTTCAAAGATTTCATTTTTTTTACTTATATAAAAAGAATTTTTAATTATTTTATAATGTAAATATTTATCCATGAAATCAAAATATTCTAATTTTCTTTTAATCTACCTGAAAAAAATTTATAGGACTGTGGAATTATAATCTTTCTTGTTATTAACTAGGTATCATTCTTCATACTAATTTATTTGTTTTATAAAAGATTAAATTCTAAATTAATCTTTAAATTAAAAATTATATTTAATTAAATTAACCCTTAACATTTGAAAATTTATCTTATTCAAACCTATAATTAAATTTAGGGTCAAATTAATTCTTGATTTTGTATTTGTGGGCCAAGATGAAATCTAAGTTTTTATTAAAAATAATAATATTTTATATTTTATATTTTCATTAATAAAAATAATTTAATATAAAATATTAATTTTAATAAATAATAAAATTATTTATATATTTAAAAATTTATAAAATTTCATGATTGATTTTTTTTTCCTTAACTTCACCTAATAAACAAAATTTTTATTTATTTTTCTCATTCTTTTAAAATCATAAACATTCATATTCGCTAAGTTTAATTTTCTAGTTTTAAAGATAACAATTATTTTTTAATTTAAGGATTGATGGATAACGTGCTTTTTTAATTAAAAAAAATATTTTTAAAAAAATATTTTTTATTATTTAAAAAGATGTATTTAATTGATACACAATAAAAATTTATGAACTAGTTAGACCCTAATGTTAATTTTGAGTATGATTGAATATAAATAAAAAATTATCTAAGGTCAATTTGATCAAGCTTTATATCACAACCCGACCCTAATGGGCACGTGACCGACACCAAAAAATAGAAAGGTATAAGATTTCCGGAACCCATAATAAGTCTGACTTACTATTAAAAAACAAAAAATATAATACGACATCTATAATTGTCACAAATAAAACTATGAGTCCACCTGTCACACAGAAACTTAATAATTTAACTTCATTTTCTAACCACTCAGGGCTGACATCATGCACTTAACATCAATTTAAACTTTTGCTTAACAAAACAACCAAGAGAAAAACGATCACAAATCTGACATTGAAAAAAATAATAATGAGAAACTCTATAAATTTTAACACAATGAATATAAAACAATTACATAATAAAATAAAATAATTTCACTGCCTAATAAATGGAAGGCAGGAATACTCAATTTAAAAACTTAATCTTTGTAAGCTCAACCCGAAACCTAGAAAAACATATTTGAACAGGGGTGAGCGTTCGACTCGATGAGCTGATATAATTTAATTTAGTATGCATGTCATTTATTACTCTATATGAAATGTCACATTACATATAATCATTCATAAACATACATAACATTGATGATGGAAAATGTTCGTGAAATCCAATCTCATCTATATTTTCGTTTATCGTAAATGGGGAGCCGATCCCCTCCCTTAGCTCTCTTAAAATCTAACTATGGGACCACGGTGAAATCAACTCAAACCAAGCATCCATGTACTTTCTTATACATGTATAAGGGTTATCGTGAGATAATTCTCTAACCAGACAATCCCTGCAATAACGTCATAAATCATGTCGTGTCATGTTACATCGTTGATATTTTATATGTTAGTGGTAAATTTCACATCACCCTATTTTCCATCGTAAACACATACATATAATGTCATTCATCATTATCATCAACATCATATAATATGACATAAACATACATCTTGCTACTAAATCTAATGCAATAATGATAGCTTATATACATATACATATATTTCATTCATCAATGCATATATGTTATGCTTATATGTTATGCTTATATGCAAAAATAAATTAAATATATTAACTCACAACTTGACGATCATATAACCAGATAGCTTTTCTTGAAATGTCCGATATCTGATTGATAGAATACTCAGAATACCGAAAAGATCCAACAAAATTGCTGGAACTCGATCGTCGAAGCTGCCGCCGGTGAGCCACCGTCGTCGCTGTCGATGGTCCCAGATGTCGAGCCCTACACCATCGTGCTCGTCTCTCCATCAAGAATACAGTTTTGCTGTCCACTTGCCGCCACTTGCCATGGTTTGCCGAAATCGAAGCACAGAAGCTTCGGTGGTCGAAAACTTCTCCCTTTGATTTCTCCGTCGTCGTCCAATCATTTCTTTCATGGTTGGTATCAAATGAAAGCTCATGAAAAGAGTTTTCTATTGCTACCAAGATCGCCGAAAACTGCCATCAAAATCGACTGGAAACACCATCGGAACCTCTCTCTCTCTCTCTCTCTCCAAACCGAACTGATCCGATCACTAACAGCTGATTGGTTGGTTTTTAGCTTTTCTCGAAATGCCGAATGTCTGATGGATAAAATACTCAGAATATCGAAAAGATCTAACAAAACTGCTGGAACTCAATTATCGAAGTTGCCGCTGCCGCTGTCGATGGTCCCATATGTCGAGCCCTACACCATCATGCTCCTCTCTCCGTCAGGAACACGGTTCTGCTATCCACTTGCCACCACTCACCACGGTTTGCCGGAATCGAAGCATAGAAGCTTCGGTGGCCAAAAACTTCTCCCTTTGATTTCACCGTCTTCGTCTAATCATTTCCTCCATGGTTGGTATCAAATGAAAGCTCATGAAGAGAGCTTTCTATTGCTACCAAGATCGCCGGAAACCGCCATCAAAATCGACCGAAAACACCATCGAAACCTCTGCCTCTCTCTCTCTCTCTCTCTCTCTCTCTCTCCAAACCGAATTGATTAGACCACTAACAGTTGATTGGTTGGTTTTTAAAATCAACAAATCACTGTTCACTAAAATAGAAAATAATTAAAATTTTATTAAGATAAAACACAAACACACACACACACATATATATAACCTTACAAATAGAAGTTGGCCTGGTGGTTGGAAGATTCATCCTTCCTTCTACCAGACCCAACTTCGAGTTCCAGAAACGTTTTTTTTTTAAATACTTTATAAAAATGATTTTCATAAAACACATATTATCTCATAAATTTACACTTCAAATAATAAAAAAAATAAATTCAGGTCATTATACTTTAATCCTTAAAATCAATATCATGGAGGATAATCATAGATCAGTTATGTAGTTATCATTAATATATATATATATATATATATATATATATATATATATA